>JASDQU010011689.1:14744-64145 GCA_032191745.1 Picea mariana | reverse complement strand
ATAGTGGTTGCAGTCGGATAACATGATCCCATGTCACACCCCCAATAAAAAGAAATGCAATATCCAACATGATAACTATATTGATATGTTTTTATAAAAAATGTAGAGCTATTCAATATTATATTTCTTTAAGAACAACAAAGTAATATAGAACCAATATTGCATTATGAAAATATTAATTTAAACAAATTTTATTATTTTTTTTAATTTCTCTTCATGCATTATATAACTTAATTGAAAAAATAGAAAAAACAAAATATTCATTTTGAATAAATGTTATTCTTATTTTTATTTTTCTCCAAACATAAGAAGGACGAAAAATTATGTGATCCTTATAAATAMCTTAAAAGCTTCAATTGTTTATGTACATAGCATCAATATCACAATCGACACAAATAACCCTTGTTTGATACTCTAGTGCCTATTTCTATGAGGGAGAGGACCAATTACAACACAAATAACCCTTGTTTGATACGCTAGTGCCTATTTCTATGAGGGAGAGGACCAATTACATGTTAGTTTAAACATTACTTCAATATTTATCCCTTTCACCTTGGGAAATAATAATCTTAATGTGTTGATTTGATTCCATAACATAATAACATAACATAATAATCTTAATGTGTTGATTTGATTCCATTCCATMTCACAATTAAGATTTATAAATAAGTTTCAATCTTACATGAAATGTTCTAAGAAGTTGTATTAATACTCGATGGTACGGTAATAGTGTCATCATTTTATTAMTATATTCCACTATGGTATGAGTAAAATATAATATGAATGAATTCAAGTCATTCATGATATTTAATAAATTTAAATTTATATAACCATTAGGATATATGATGTAGATCATCATGAAGAATATGTTTTTGGAATTTTACAAGGAATGAAGATAAAAGTGAGAGTGTCGGAAGATATGTATCTTTGGAGGTGTAAAAATTAGTAAAATACTACTATATAGGGAGGTGTGAGGTGTGTTACACATGAAGCCATGTTATTGAGAACATTAAATAAGATAAAAGTTTTAGGGTTGGGTTAAGGTGAACCATAGCATATAAGTGATTAATGTCATTAAAAGTGTAATTAGAAGGTCAATAATCTAAGAGGAGAAAAATGTTATAATTTAAAGATAAGGAATTGAAAGTGACAATTCCACTTTGATTGGAATCCTATTGGAGTTAAGCGGGAGAAAAATCTATCTTCTATAATATAAATTTGGCAAAGGAGGTTGTACCTAAAAGAAAAGGGAGAGAAGTTTAGAACAATTTGTACTTATAGTTAGGCACATATAGGTTAACAAGGGAAATAGATGCAAAGTAGATAGTCCCTATCTCTATGTATTTTAACTAAAATGCATTGGCCAAAGTAAACTCGATGGCATTTGAGAATTCCTCTATGTATTTTAACTAAAATTCATTGGCCAAAGTAAAATCAATGGAATTTGTAACAGGGAGTGACCTGGAGAGGAAAAGGAGCTAAGAGCAGAGAAAACGAAGGTGGCTTCATAATCTGGTGTGTGGGATTTGTTTGACACATTCATCTTAATGGAATTATCTGGTGAAAGCAATCCATCATAAATGGAAGTTGATATTCAAAAAATAAATCTAACTGTCTATAGGAGAGTAAATCTGTAATCTGTATTATCAAGTACTAAAAGAATACCAGGATTTGGAAACCATCATGAAAATAGAACATAACATTTTCATATTCATCATAAATTTATTATGCATCAATTTATATAATGGTTGTTACGACTTTGTCCATGTGTTTAGGAACCAAAAAATAGCTCATGGTCGTGGATGATGTGATTGTGGATAAATATTTTTCATAAATATCACAAGCCACCCTGTAATCAGTTGATCAAATCAACAAATCAAAACAAATGAGTTGGAATACAATTATACCTAGGAATTGATAAACAAGTGAGAGAAAATTATTGAATTGAAATGCTTGAATCATATATCACCAAATCGCTCCAAAATCATGAGTAGATTAGATTTTTTAATCAAATTTAAGAGGATATAGCACTACAACATGTCTCTTTTGTACTTGAAGACCGAAAATTTGGTTGCATTGAAATTCCAAGAAAAAGGAAGAGCGCTCCATGCAATATTTGGGTTTATGATCAACATTGTCCAACAATAAAGAAGACGCAGGATTCCCACACAGTTTCATATTTGATGCCACGTTTCTCCCTTCTCCCTTAGACATTTCATGATATTATTAAAATATTTATTATCTAATCATTGTGGAAATTCAAAGGTTTGGTTAAACTCAAGTTTTCTCAAGTCCCGGAGCTTTTCTTCCCTCGATCTGTCATATTGTATATTATTTAAGCATTATGGAAATTCAAAGGTTTCGTTAAAATCAAGTTTGTGCATGTCCCGAAGATCTTCTTCCCTCAATCTATCAAATTATATGTTCTCTAATTGTTATGGAAATTCAAAGAAAAAAATTCATGTAAAAAGAAAAACTTGCACATAACTTTTTCAAAGTTCCAGGTTGTCAGTGAAACCGATTCACCACGCGTCATGTCCTATCCTCTATACATACTCTTGTCCTCATATAGCATTATCCCAGTAGTAGATCGGTCTCAAGCCAAAAAATCTCTGATATATCTCTAGCGAGGATACTACCTTTGCATCTATACATGAATACATTAACCCAAAAAAGGGGGACGTTGCTTACTATGGAACTGGATATGCGACTACCTCTGCCATTGATGCTAAAACTCTTGCTATTCCAGTGGTTCCATTGCTTGCGAGATACACTGATGAAATGACTTCCTCTCTTCCTGTGGGTTATGTCTGTTCTCTAGTCGCCTAAACCCCTATTACCCTTGCTTCTATAACTTCAGGATCTGACACTGGCTATTATTGAGCTGGAAGGAATGTGCACTCAGGAAGAGATGGTGGTTCTACACTAGATAATCTGCGAGTGCGTCTGCAACAAAACGATATCGATATATAACTTCAACTGGGTAACAGACTACCTTTGCTTCTGAAATTCAGTCAACCAGCARGTTCATATACTCGATTTTATGTCCAAGTCTTTGTGTTTGTTGATTTCTCTATAGCTAATATACTACATGCATTTTCCTTTATTCAATGCAGGTTGATGTTGMAAAGATGAATTAAAATATGTTTTCAATTGAAGGTTTACAGAAGGAGGTAGAGTTTCTTCGATGCCAAAAGTCTGCAGTGGATGAAGTTGTTGCACATGCTACACAAAACCAAAGCTYGAGTGGAGTTTGGAGTTGGATTGCAGGGACTCCATTTTTTGAGGATTCAGTTTTATTTTGACCACATTCAAAGTGTGGATTGTATTTTTTTCATCAGATCTTATTGTGAATTTTTTAATAAATTATATATATCATCTCCTTTATGTACTCTTGGATAGACTTTTAGAAAGAGAATATGTAGTGGATTGCCCATCTCACCCTTATTCGTTCTAGAAAACTAAATGTTATTTTGTGTTGTTGCACAAACAATTATTGATTTATTCATTGATTTAAGAGGTATCGTTGAGCGATCAGCTAAATGTGTGTTATGGTGGTTCTTCCTTATCAACATGAAATGAATTGGGTTCAGAGTTTGGGCAAAGGGAAGAAGCTTGTTTCCCTAGATGTTGGAATGTTGAGAAACAGAGAAGCCCAGAGGGGGGAACATCACACCAGATAACCAAAAAAAGAAAAGGAAGCCCTAATTCCCACTAGAAACACGAAACACATAAAGCATGTATTTATTTTTCAGAAACTAGTGGATTCTTAAATTCCAAAAATTCCTAGTTTTGTTTGAGAGCACAACATTGTCTATGATCTTAGAAAAAAAATTAACAACATAAATAGCAATATTGTCTGTGATCTTAAAAAATAAATTAGCAAAAAATGCATGTTTAAGAGCACAATATTGTCTGTGATCTTAGAAAAAATGAAAAAAAAATAGCAAAAACTGCATGTTTGAGAGAACAATATTGTCTGTGATCTTTGAAAAAAAATTAGCCACAAAAATTGCAGAAATAGTAAAAATGTTGAAATCAAACATTTTTAATGGAAAGATCACAAAATCCAAAATCAGTGGTTGCATATTAAAAGTTGGATACCTGATAAATGTCATCTTAGATTTTTTGTTTTCACCTCTCTTTATATATAGATTACAGATTTCAAGCAGTATACCCAATACAAACCTGAATACAAACCTAGTATAAGATTTTATGTTTTCACCTCTCTCTATATATATAGATTGTAGGAAGTATGTCCAATACAAACCTGGTAGCATTGAGAGCAATACAAACCTGGTAGCATTGAGAGAAGTATGTCCAATACAAACTTGGTAGCATTGATATGTACATCTTAGTGATTGTAAAGCCTGCATCAGATTAGTTAAAAGTAGGGCGAGATCAATGACATATATATAAATTCAAACTAACTAAAAATACATTAAAAATATGCTGTAATATGAATGCACAACTACAGTCAAGGGTAAGCATTACTGTAAGAATACCTTTTCCTTTTGTAGTCTAGAAGTACAGGCAATACCTTTTCCTTTTGTAGTCCAGAAGTACAGGCACCATTGTTAGAACATAGTTATAGTTATTGTCACATGCATGCAACAAACACTACACTATGAGGAGCGAAATCATAGTATGATACTAGGGATAAATCCTAATGTAGATATCATAGTAGTGCAGAATTAGGAACTAATTTAATTAGCTAACTTACAACTTTGTTTCTGAATGCATGCAGATTGCCATGGGATGAGGAATGCATTCAAGCAAATTGCCATGAGACGAGGCACCCACTCTAGTAATTTCTATTTGTAAAATAGTTTTTATATATGATAAATAATATAAAATATTTGACATACACCAGGGGTAATTACATCCCATCACAATCTCTGCACCAATCACAAATTAATTTTAGAAAATTAAAATATTCAAAAAATATATTTTGTTTTTGTCAAAATTCAAATTAATATTACCATTTTTCAAAAGAAAATGGAATGACGGTGGAAATTTTAGATGAAGTAAGAAAAACACACCACTTCATTAGCAAAATAGACCAAGCAATAGGGCGGTCAACCATGGTTGACCGCCAAGCGAAAGCTATAGTCCCTTGACCTCGGCAGGGACTAATAAGAGGATGAAACAGATTAGTTGATGCATGAATGATACTAGAAATTTAGTTATTTGAAGAAAAAGGATGAAGAACATGATAGAGGATGATAATTTCTATAGTTTTTGTATTACATAAGTGTGATAAGTTTAATAATGCATACTATGTGCATATAAATAATGCACCAATGGTTTTCTATATGTAGAGGGTAATGAGACCTAGATAAGTTTGAAGGACAAATAGAATTTGAAAATTTTGTTAAACATCTCTTCATATATGTAATGAATCATTATGAGAATCAATAGAGTCACTACATTGAGAATTTCTTTTTGTGAATCTTAAATTAGTCTTGTATGTGTGCTTCATTTCTCTTTGCTTCAATACCATATGTGCTTCGTACCAATATGTAGAGTCCTTAGTTGGGAAAATTGTACTATTTGTATCAAAGAAAGTTCAATATTTGGGAGAATATTGCATGATTTTTTGGCGTTAAAATTAATGATTGAATTTCAAAGGTGGAAGACCCTATCATTCTCATGAGAGTTTGTAGAGTAAAAATAATAGTAATGAAAAAAAGAGGTGGAATATCTAGTGTGAACTATCACAATCAATAAATCAGAAGAAAAATGTGGAATTGGAAACAAGAAAATAAGGTGAGAACCAAAAAATATAGGATTGGAGGCCAATAATAAATAATAACAAGAAAATGAAGTAGAATGAGTTTGTGCGGCACTATTTATTTTATTACTAAAAAGAAAAAGATAAACGAAGGTCTAGAAGTATGAATGAAAAAAATCAATGGATGAAATAAGTGATATGGAAGAGAATTTTTATTGTAAGATTTAATACCCCAAAATTTATGTTGCCCATCACAAAAATGAATCAACTTTCTTTTCTTTGGTTGGTTTTCATACAATTCAAGAGAATGTTCTTGTGATGTAGGAGCACCCCTGGCTACAAAATTTATCTCTCATGCATTTGAATTCACAAATAGGTGTGGAAGACTTAGAAGTAATTATATATGAAATTCTAGGACTCTGGGATGTCCACATTGTCTTCAAAATGCATTTTAAAACTCTAGGTGTGCCATTCTATGAATTGTTGAAATAAGAAAAATTTTGTTTTAATCACTATAGAATTTAGACATGGAGTCATGGCATGAGATGAAAAGGGTTTGCAAATAATTGAATTTAGAACTCAGATCATACAAAAAAAACTTTTTTCATATCCCCACATGGTTTTAATGTGAATTTTAGGGTCGATTATCTATTTTTTTCTCCAGTACCAAAAAATGTCAAATTTAATGAAAACCTGAACTTAGAGAACTAACTACATGATTTTGAACATGAATACAGGAAAAATAAGGCAATGATTTTGTAGCAATATGTCAAAATACAAAAACCTATTTTTGGTTTCCTTATAGCATGCATGAAACCTACTTGGCATGCATTTTGGTAACAATCTCACAAACTCTTTGGACCATGTGAAAAGAGGGCAGATTTTGAGTGTTTTTGCACAACATCATGTTTTAAGGTTCAATTTGTGAATTTGAAAGTGTAGGAAGGTGAGGAATGATAAAATATGTAATTTTCAATTTGTATCACTCAAATTGGACAAGAAAATAACCTAGGATATTCATTTTTGTGAAGCTACATGATTTTGATCAAATTTGGTCAAGATGTAGAAGTTGCTAACTTGATCATTTTTTCGGAAGAAAATGGAGGTGGATTTTAAAATTTTGATATTTGGGTTTTGGAAGAAAGTTAAAAATATATGGACTTCAAATTTTAATTTCTAAAAACAATACTTCAATTTTTAGTGTGCATTTTTTAATACCTCTCAAGTGGATTTTTAAACTGGCTTTAACAACAAACTTAGATTTTGGGCAATTTAATGTAAAGTTGGCATTATTTCATGCATTATAAGCATGGAGAAGGATATGATGAGTATGAAGGAATATTTCTTGTTACAATTGAACCTTTCTTTTAAATGGAGTCCATTTAATGAGGAATAACTAAAAGTTATAATGCTAACTTCTTTTCCTTAGTGATTGTTTTTGAAATTATTAAAATATGAAGTGGTGTATTTGGATTTTAGATACATAGGGTAATTGGAATGTCAAAAGACAAACATCACAGGTATAAATTTGAAGTTTGTGAATGATAAAATGGCCACATGTTGTCTTTCCTTTATTGTGTTTATGTATGCGAGGGTGGTTGTGAGATTTGGAGACCGCAAATGTAAAGAGACCTAATATCATTAGGCATTGATTCAATAAAGTTTGCAAATAAAGTGATTTTTGAATGTCCTTATTGTGATTATAATTTGGAACTAGAGTGTGTGTGGAATATTTGTTAGTATTTCATGAATTTACAATTTGTGGTATGGTGTAAGTTCTTTTGTTGTGTGATTATGATAGTGGGCCTTAGGGTAGTGTAATAGAACGAATAAAACAAAATTATAAGTAATTATAGTAAGATAGTATCCAAGTTAAGATATAAATTATTTCTAGTTGATTAGAGATGGTTTTTACTTAGATAAATGTAGAATTTGAGGTAAAGAGAATATAGTCTACATCAATACATCAAGGAAGTCTATCAAATTTCCATATGTGCATGTTATGATGAAGAAGAGAACTAAATTCACAATTTATGTGAATGGAAACGAGTTTCTCTTTCAAGGTGAAACGAAGGCCTACATACATAGGAGAGGAACTATGTGAGAAACCTATCCTTTAGATTGAGAATATTAAAATAAGTATATAGCTAAAAATAATAAAAGGAATGTTTATAGAGGAATATTTAGTTTATATAAAGAGTAGTTACTAACTTGATAACAAAGGTGGCATTAAAACAATAACTATTACCCTAAAAACCCGTATTTTTCAGTCAAAAACCTCAAAATTAACCCCTAAATAAAAAAATGGTTCTACTAGTATCACCTTTTTTTGAGGGGGTAATGGGGATCAAAATAAATAAAATATTCGAACCATGGCCTTAAAAATCTCATAATGTTGTTATAAAACACTTTAAAGTCAACTCCAAAATTGAAAATCGGTGCTTTGAGTAACCTTTTTTTTCATTTTTTATATGTTAAAATTAAAATAATTTTGAAACCATGGATTGGACAATTAATACTATTTCAACCAATATCTTAAAAATTCAACCCCTGAATCGAAAGGTTGAGTTAGTCATTGTTAGGAAAATATACTTCAATCTTAAACCTAATAGAAGAGAGGAAGACATATTTGAACAAGAAATTAAATGACAAGGTAATCACACAAAACATATATAGAGATTTCACCCTAGAGACCCAAACGGGAAAACTAACATTCCTTCATCATATTTCTCTCTTGTTTTCTTATTAATTTAGAATAAAAGGTTACATGTCTAGCTTTGGTCTACATCTAAGACATAATTGACATCATACCCTCTTGATTTTCACAAGAACAACCATGTAGCCAATTCGGTTTACATCTACATGACAAACAGTCTACTTCTAAATATTATCATGAAGATCAACATAATATGAATACAACATGCCTTATTTATAGGCTTTACACTAGGAAAAACTATAAATAAAGGATCCCAAAAATGGGTACAGATCCAGGCAGATCACTGGCTACAAATCCTATGAATCTCAGTATTCTATTACAGTCGATTACCAATCAGATTACCAGTCGAAATTCATCCGGTGTTCATTAGGTTGCCACACAATCTCTTGATGAACTCTTGTCAGTTGACCTGTTCAAATTGTTTTCGATTACTTCGACTTTGCATTTTCCCGGTCAAGCACTTTGACCTTCGAATTTCACTACCAGTGGATCCACCTCGACTATACTTTCACTGAAAAGAATATAACGACCCAGCATTCTCCCTCTTATTATCTTCTTTCTTGAGCCGAGAGTTTCCTAAACTCTTTTTCATATACCTAAGGCAACAATTCCCATTTCCTCTCTACACCAAGAGAACTTCACATCACTCACACTTGGCCAAAGAGTATGTTGTTTTTTCCAACGTGTCTACTTTATCCAGCAGGACCTTGTTTCTTTCCTCCATGTCTCTTACGAAATGGTATTGTACATCAATATGCTTAGTATTGGAATGATAAGATGGGTTCTTTGCCAGAAATATTGTGCTTTGACTGTCAAAACTTATCTTCAGATCTCTCTGCTCAAACCCAATCCTTGAACACAATTGTTGCATACATATTGCTTCTTTGCTTCCATCAGTAGCTATAATGTATTCAACTTTTGTTGTTGACAAGGATATGATTGCTTGTCACTTATTCATCTAGTTATTTGCTCCACCGAACATTTGGAACACATATCCACTGGTCACAATTTGTCAATCTATATATCCATCCCAGTTAGTTTCGACAAATCCATGTACATATACTTCAATAAAATATCCAGGTTTTCCTTGGTAGCATATAGCATAAAATTTTGTGCCACGCAAACACCTGAATACTCTTTTAACAGTTTTCTAGTCCTCCTTTCTAGGTGTTGATTTGTATCTTCTTAACACTCCCACTACATGGAAAATGTCTGGTCAAGTTTATACCATTGCATACATTATACTACCAATAGAACTAGCATAAGGAACATGTGCCATGCCATCTATTTCTTCATGTGTCTTTGGACATTGTTCAACAATTAAACTTGATCCCACATGAATTAACACCTTTATAGGTTTGTAATCCTGCATGTTGAAACATTTAAATATTGTTTCAATGTACTTCTTCTTATTCAACTAGATCTTTCTAGCTTCTCGATTTGTTTTGATCTCCATTCCTAGAATGAATTTATCTACACCGATATCCTTCATGTCAAACTTGGAGGATAGTTCCTTCTTCACCTACTTTATTACATCCATGTTGTTTTCGATTAACAACATGTCATTGAAATACAATTCTACATATATAAAAAAAAAAAATACCTTCTTCCTTGGAATATATGCAGTAATCATATTTTCTTCTTACAAATCCCAAACTAAGGATGTATGTGTTGAAATTTTCATACCACATCCTTAGAGATTTATTTAGACCATAAAGGGATCTTTTCAATTTTCACACCAGCTCTTTCTTACCCCTTACTACAAATCGTACAAGATGTTTCATGTCGATTTCTTCTTCTAGTTCCCCATGTATGAATGTTGTCTTCACATCCATTTTCTCTATTTCAAGGTTAAATGTTGTATTCAAAGACATTAGTACTCAAATAGAAGTTAATTTTGCAACAAGAGAAAAAATCTCACTGAAGTCGAATACTTTGACTTGGGAATATACTTTCACTACCAGTCAAGATTTGAATTTCTCGACTTGACCTGTTGTGTTCATCTTCTTCTTGAATACCAACTTTATACTGATAGACTTTCTTCAATTAGGTAACTCAACCAAATAGCACATGTCATTCTTATACAAGGATTCCATTTCTTCCATCATGGCATCCTTCCAGAGTTTATATTTTGTCAATTTGATTTCCTCCCTAACCAAATTGCGCTCCTTGTTAGTGGAAATTAACACAAATGCAGAATGAAATTTTGGTGGATTATACCTTTTGACTGGTTTTCTTACTCGTTTAGAACTCCTTACAACTAGATTGGTTTTTCCACCTCTTCATATGATTCGGTCGACTCATATGAATCATCTTATTCTTTCCTCAATTCAAATATTACCTTCTTTGGATTTTTCTCTATTTGAACCACTTCATACTTGGACTTCCTTCCAACTTCTTTGAAGACCACATATCGAATGTATATTGTTTTCCTTGATGCAAGATCCCATAGCTTATATCCTTTCATTCCTTCTTTGTAACCAATGAAAATACACTCGACTCTCTTTTTTTCCATCTTTCTCCTCTTTTCCTTGTGAACATGAACAAATGCATCACATCCAAATACTTTGAGATGTGAAAGTGAAGGATTATTATGAGACTATACCTCATGTGGAGTTGAGTCGAATAGTGTCGACGAAGGAGACATCTTCACCAGATATTTTGCAATATCGACTGCCTCTACCTAGAATTATTGTGTGAGCCTAGAACCACTGAGTGTGATCCTTTCCTTATTCATAAATGTTATGTTTATTCTTTCCGCAAATCCATTTTTTTGTGGGGTATATGGTGTGTTATTTTGGCGTGCTATGCCACACTACTTGTAGAACCGCTCAAAATACTTTCCACATAATTCACCACAATTATTAATTCTCAACACCTTTATCTTCTTATCTATTTGGTTTTCTACAAGATATTTAAACTCTTTGATTTTCTCAAAAACCTATAATTTCTTCCTCGATAAATATATCCATGTATTCCTAGAAAAATCATCTATGAAGGATACATAATACAAGGATCCACCAAATGAAAGCACTGTCACAGGTCCAAACACATCACTATGAACCAATTTTAGAATCTCCTTTTCCCTTGTCACTCCATATGGGAACCTAACCTGATTTTTTTTCCATATATGAAATGTTCACAAAAGTTGACTTCTAAATTACATTCAGGAAAACCTTCGACCATAGATTTTTTGCACATAGTTCAAAGTCCATTTTCTCATAGATATCCCTTTCTCTCATGCCATATCATGGTTAGGTCGACTTGACGAAGACTTGTCGAGTCAGTTTGAATCGACTCAGCGAGATGAGTCAAGTCGATTCGAGGTCATGTCGACTTCAAGAACAACAATGATGTTGTATCTAGTCGAGTCAACATTCCCTAATAACTTGTATAGGGTTCCAATCCAAACTCCTTTCATTGATACCATTGTGTCTCTGACCATTTTACATGTATCCTTCCGAAATAGAGTGTGCACTCCTACATCACTCATCTTACTCACATATATCAGGTTTCTTTCCAAACCTAGAATATGTAGCACACCTAGAAGGGTTCTACTCCTTCCATCCTATAGTATCAGTCAGACTCTTCCCCATCCAACAATTTTGGTTATCGAGTCGTTTCCCAAGAACACATCTCGTCTTTCATATCATTTATATAAACAAAACCATTCTCTATGTGGTGTCATATGATAGGATTCTCTTGAGTAGATCAACCAAACATCTTGATCCCACTGTGTACTTGTCGATGCCAGATACACATCGCCTCCTTTGTTTAGAGTAGTCTTTCTCTTAGTCGATTTCTTCTCATCGGATCCTATACTGAATTCAATTTCCTTCGAATTGCAATCCCTTTTATAATTCCTAGATTTACTACATTTTTGGCATCTTCTCGTCAACTGAATAGGGGATTTATATCTACCCTTTGAATTAGACTTTCTATAGGATAATTTTCCTTTTTCTATGTCAACTGGTCTACCTCTCACCACTAAAGCATATTTGGTCAATCCTTCCATGTTCTTCCTTCTCATTTCTTCTGACAATAGAGATGCAGCCACATCTTCTAGTACTAATGTGGTTCAATTACTCCCTATATCCATGAATAAGCTATCCCAGTGGTCTGGAACAAAACATAATAGGTTGATACATTTCTCCTCCCTAATGATTTCTATATCTACAAATGATAACCAACTTATTATGGTATTAAACACATTTAAATTATCAGTTAGTGAAATACCATCACTCATCCTCAGAAGATATAGTTTCTTTCTAAGGAACAACTTATTTGTAACGGCCCCACCGTTACGACAACAAAAGCGATAATACAACTAGTAAATTTTTTATTTTTTTTTACCTTTGCGTTAGGAACTACACACCACAATTAATAGCGACATTAATGACACATCATCAAATCATCATCAAGGCACTATAGAATTCTAGTAATCAACACAAGTAACTTAAAATTCCAAGGCGTAAGCTAAGAATCCTAAATCAATCATAAAGGACACAATAGAGGGCACAATGAAAATAATTTTATTTTATTTCCAGGTGCAAGGGAAGCATCTATTTTACTCCAGACACGCACTTAACCCAACAAAGAAATCAACAATGAAACTACAATTATTCCATGGTGCACGCATGATCCCATTACCAGATAACATAATCAATCGTCAATCGTTTCGCGAGACTAAAACCATCAAAAATTCCATGGCACAACCAGCTATCTGCTCGACCATCTTACATCAGTCTTAATTACATACTCATCAATTAGTATTTAATTTAGGACACATTAAATTAAAAGCATTAATTTAAGGGCACAATGTAGTCAACAAAAGTCGACATTTATTCCAAGGCATGCAAGAATATAAAATCTATACAATAATTCGCTACAATAATTTTTTCATGGCGCAAGAAGTAAATATACAATCTATACAATAATTTGCTACCTTGAATTTTTATTGCGTGCAAGAAGAGTAGAATCTAAACATTATACAATACATATCCAATGTGCGGATTTAACCTTATTTGTTAAATTGAACATGCATCATCATTCACAAATGTGCGCAAATATCTAAATAATAATCACAATAAAATTCTTTTTCCAGATTAACATATTCACTTATCAATCATTGCGCGCAATAATCCAATCAAGGAATTCATACAACAACATTGTGACAAGCGCATTAATAACTAAGGCGTAAACATTTACACTTCAACTTGGTTCAAGGCACAAGAGTGATCAACATCAATTCAAGTGGAAGAGAAGGAAAAACTTCAACAATCACCGCAACAAGGGTTGAGGAGTAGGTGTAATCACTTGTTTGAGAAGAGCGCATTATCTAACTACAGGTTAATCATAAATCATCACAATTTGATGCACGCATTTATTAATAATCACTTAATTAAACATTGATCATCCTTAATCAAGGTGCAAGGGATCCACATCATATCTTCATAAAATCAATCCATAAGTGATGCATCCATCTCGCTTAAAGGTGATATGTCTAGGTATAAAGAGCACACCTCCCTACATCTAGTCTTTACCCAACCTCTCCATACATCGCTATATTAATGTACCAGTATGACGTCACCTTTTGAAGTAATTACAAATATACAATTTCTCGCTATTAAATAAGACTTAAAAGAATAATCATTTTCAACCATTATTACCATATCAACCTTATTCAATAACCATTCAAAATCAATAATATAACATTAGGTTAGTATTGAACAATAATTGTCAGTAAAAATCATCGTCATTAATAATTCTATTTTAATGAATGCAATGAAGAGGGTTTAATTAAACTGGAACCACCAATCAAAATATGACTTACGATTTTACATCCATTAAACAAATTTTAAGTTAACACTGCCATTACTTTTATAAAATCGAGGACAACAGGGTCTTTTTGACTCACTGGGTAAATAATTAAATCCATTTTTAAGAAAAAGTGGTTGTTCATCTACCCAGGAACATCTTAACATGCAAGGTGGAGTAGGAAGGGAATCCCAAAACGAAGTTATTGAACCAGGACATCGTGAGCAGAAAAATTCACTGGACAGTGTGCCAGATGGTGCTGGAGTTAAGGGTTGAAGGAAAGCGTTAAATGCAGGGTGAGAAGATTAAGGAGAGGGGTGCTCAAGGAAACCCAAGGGAGGTAAGAAGGCAGTGACCACAACACTGTAACCTTCATCGATAATGAAAATCGTAAGCCTCTTCCTCTTGAAAAAGAGGGCAACAGGAGCACGAACCACCAACGTGCCATCTCAGGAATCTTGCATGGTGTGAGAGGGCGCTCCAGGCGACCCATATCTCCATCCCGAAGGGAGTAACTGGAGGCACAAACGCTGGGAATGCAAGAAAACGCAGATGGAAAACCCCCTTACGCTGGCAGCTCTGAGAGGACAGAAGGCAGACCTAGCTGGGAGAAAAAAATGAAAAACAGTCCCCTGATACGCTGACAGCTCGGGAGAGGAGAGACACTGAGATAACTGGGCGAAAAAAAATCAGAGCCAGGCGAATCGTGGAAGGTGGATGAGCAACGCTCTTGCATGGGTAAAAACGCAGATCGAAAGACTGAAAGAGAGGCCGAACAACAGAGCGAAGACAATCAATGGGAAAGGGTTTTGTCATTGATAAATTATGAGAACGTCGAGTTTAAGAAGATCAAGCGGGGAAGGGTGGAGACTCAAAGCCCCCATTAGCTCCCCGAAACATGGAGAGGGAAAACTCTGCAACGCACAGAACAATGCAGACCCCAAATGGTCATACAACACGATCTAGGTGACGACGCCCATAAGCCTTAAATTCACAGAAGAAAAAGGATCTCAGGTTTAAGTTTTTGAGTGAAAACGCTAAAGGTAAACTCCTTTTTAGCAGGAAAACTAGAGCTCAAGGATTAAATCAATAGCTCATTTTGCACCAGTGACAAATAAATGCTAAGGTAGTTAAGGATGTCCAAGTTCGTAAGCAAGGGGCACGATGGATCTTCCTCCTTAATGGTTTAATGAAGAGCGTCGTCATCAACAAGAGGGATGTGGCTTCAGTTTCAAAGAGCAGCAACTCAATCCGATCGGTTCCACCAAAATTCTCCAGGAGTACTACCGTATATCGGATTCAAAATCAATGAATACTACCTTAATGGAGGTCCATTAAAATTTATACAACCAACTAAACAGAAGAAGTCCCACCATAACTTCTTGTCTTTTTACACCTATTCTAAGATCAAGATACTATACATCAGGGAGGTATCCATGCGAATAGTTTATAACTCAAGATTTCAGTCAAGAACATAAATAAATTCACAAGTAATGAACATAACTTAATATAATAGTAATGATATCATCTCAAGGTTCGATGACATTCGACGATGAATCATATTAATAGATTAAACTTATTAACAAGTACAATAAACATTGAGTGACATCAGAAAGCATATATATAATCGACTTATCACAATTAAATCCATTGTGGAAAAGAAGCGATGACAAAATACATACAATCAACCTATTACAATCAGCTCCATTTCGAAAATAATGTGACATGAATTTATATATATCATCCTTATTACAATTAGTTCCATTGTGAAATAAAGAGACATAAATAATCCTTATTAAAACTAGATCCATTGCAAAAACAAGGAGACATGAGAATTGTGAAAATTAAACCATACATATGCTATCAACCTAGTACCATTTAACTTATCGAAATTACCGTCACCGACGAAATTGGCCTTGGAGACGTTCTTCGATAACTGATGACCCTCCTTGCTCTGCTTGATAATCGTTGAGACCTCACCGACACCTCTCAGCGAATGCTAGGGGTACTCTTCTTCCCCCTTAGCCCCCCAAGCCGCAAAGGGGCCACACACACAACTAGATAAAATCTAGCTCCCAACTCTCCTTGCAAGGTCAAGCTACCACTCTCTATTTGAGTTGGGTATCCCAACTCCCACAAGAAAAATCAGTCAAGAAAAATTTGGCAGCGTAACCTTACGCCTACCAGTCGTGATCCATTCCCCTCCTCTGCCATTTCTTTAATAGAGTTCTCTTAGTGACTAGTTTCCAAAATGCACTTTTAATTCTTTTTATTAAAATTTTATTACGAATATTATCCCTCGTACACTTGTCACATGATCCCTTAGTTTCACCAGAAATTCATTTAATTAATTAAATTAATTTGCCAATTTCCTTCACCCACCTAAAAACATTATTAAAACCGCTCCTCGATATCCCTTTATTCTCTCACATTCCCTTAATGACTGACGCATTTCTTAAATCATAGTTGAGTTCATTTTAGGAATTTTCTCTAGACTAGATTCCCTTCTATGTTCCACATTACTTTAGCAATTAATTTTACCTTTTTGTCTAAGTTAGAATTTAGAAAATTTTGCACATAAACAACAATTAATTTTTTTGATAATTTAATCCCCCTTTTAATTCTAAATTTGACTTTTCCTCTTTTATTAATGCCTTAATTGAGTTTTTTTCCTCATATCCTACTTAGACCTAGGCTTTAATTTCAACTAGGCTTAGCAAAATTCTAAGGGAAAAGTTATAATTAATAAACTTTTACTGATACATAATTATTTTAAGGATGATCATGTCAAGGTAAGATATTGTTTTCTAGGAACCTAGGTTCATTGACTCACATGTGTTTAAAAACCATGATGTTCCCTTCAATACGCACTACGTGCTCCAAGGGTTCCACTCGCCTTTATTCATGTTTCATTTATGCAACGTGCCCTTCAAGACACACTACGTGCTCCAAGGGTGCCACTCTCCTTTCGATTGATTTTGGTAGACGTCAAGCCCTTAGAGGCAACACTCCATTAGGTGTCCTTATGGGAGAGTAAGGGCCTCTAAGAAATAATGACCCTACCTTATTGCGCGCCCCTTAGAATCTTCATGACTGACTATCTCAGTCTTCCCTCACAACATCGTGGATCTCTCGAAACAGGTCATCATTAACCTACAGTTCGAGCCACAACGGGAGTGATAGTAGGTTATGGCAGGGATGTTGTCACATGTCTCCCTCAATATCTTGGGTTGTCATGCGGGACCCCTTTACTCCAAATGTGAGTCTGATTAGCAATAAATTGTCAACCTGCATCCATCAATGAAACATGTCAGTGATCCATAATCAACATCATAATATACCAATCATATGTGAAATAATAGAAATATCCAAACCATAAATAGTCCACTCCCCGACTCGATATGGAGTCCAAGGAGGTCCATCGATGCCATCGACATCCTCAATCTCTCTAGATTGTTGCACACTTAGGAGAAACCAGTCAATAGCACATGTCTATACATAAATAACTTAACACAACATGACACCATAATCCACAGTCTCAACATCAGAATTCATAAGCTAAGCAATCAATCATATAATGAATTGGATCACTTGCATGAAACTTTCCTCAAGGAATAAGTCACATTAGGTGCGTGCAAGAGAGAGATGTTACATACATCCCCTCTTGTTTTAAACTTCGTCCCAAAGTTACACACCATACAAGTGCAAAAATAAAGTATATGACAATATCTAAATGTCTAGCTATAAAAAAAAATGGAAACTGTTGATGCATATCATATGCGTCCTCCCATGTAGCCGAGTGTGGTCTATGATGGTCCCACTGGACCTTGACCTGATCGATGGTTCAGCATCATAGCTGTCAAATGCGATGATCCAGAATGTGGTTTGGGTCCGTCGTGAGCACCCTCGCCCAACACCCACAAGAACTCAAGTCAATCACATGCGTAGGATCATTGACATAATGTCGCAACCAATACAAGAAAAACATCGTGCATACTCCTCAGGAATCAGGCATGGCTAGTCGATAGGCCAACTTCATAAACGATCAACACTATGCGCATCGACATAACTCTTTTGTCGATCTTGCGCTTCTTCCATCCCTTTTTCTTATCATTTGTAATTGTTCCTCTATTTCTTGGATCGATAGTGGTCCCACCAGGACCCTATCCTCAAGTCGATCCCAACTCACAGGCCTCTAACACGGTCGCCCATAAAAAAACTCACATGGAGCCATCTTAATGGTGCTTTGATATCTATTGTCGTAAGCCAACTCTACCAGTGGCAAGAAATATTACCAATGTTGTGTTGGTCCAACACACGCATACGCAACACAACCTTCCAAATTTAGGTTCATTCGTTATGTCTTCTTGTCTGCCTCCGGGTGATACGTGGTACTAAATTTAAGTGGGGTTACTAAGGCCTCTTGGAAACTAGTCCAAAATTGTCCTATAAACATCGATCCTCGATCAGACATGATCCTTTGGTACGTCTGGCAGTCTCAATATCTCATTGTTATAAACTCTAGCTACATCGGATGTCTAATACGTCATACGCACAGGGTCAAAATGTGAACTCTTCTTCAGAGTGTCGATTATCAAGAAAATTACAATCATGCCAGCTTGCCGTCAGTGACAATTTCCCTATTGAATTCCATCGAAATGACCTCCCATTTCAATTCTGGAATAGAGTGTGGCCATAGTAATCCTGTCGGATGTCTATGTTCAACCTTCAATAGTTGAATGGTGCTCGGCCTATTGGTTATTCACCACGGTCATGAATCCTATGGGACTTTCCCATCTCCCAAATGACCCGGTCGATCAGACCCTTTCAACCAGACAATATTTTTGGTAAGGTGGCATCTCCACAAGTCCAACCCTCATCTCTGGTCCTATACTCCTATTCCCTGAGGTAGAATTTGTTGGCCTACCATCTTAAGATCTTGGTCTGTTTTGCTGACAAGCCTAATCGTGACTATTGGCGGCGGTCCCTATAGGGGTCTTCTGCTAAATATCCTGTCATCATAGTGTCATGAACGATGGTTCTATAAATGTATCTTGATACCAAGATGTCTTATTGGGTTGGCGTTTGATGTTGTTGTGTACTGGTCATCGTCATCCCAAACAGTCCTATAGGAGTCATGCCCTGACTCCCACGGTCAATCCTTCTCAGCTACGAGGCCTACTAGACTGTATCATGCAACGCCCAAGGCATTTAGATCCTTACCTTCACATGAAATCTAGATTTAAGGTCAAACACAAACTTGCTTACCTCTAGCTCCTCCACATTCAGATNTTTTGCTGACAAGCCTAATCGTGACTATTGGCGGCGGTCCCTATAGGGGTCTTCTGCTAAATATCCTGTCATCATAGTGTCATGAACGAGGGTTCTATAAATGTATCTTGATACCAAGATGTCTTATTGGGTTGGCGTTTGATGTTGTTGTGTACTGGTCATCGTCATCCCAAACAGTCCTATAGGAGTCATGCCCTGACTCCCACGATCAATCCTTCTCAGCTACGAGGCCTACTAGACTGTATCATGCAACGCCCAAGGCATTTAGATCCTTACCTTCACATGAAATCTAGATTTAAGGTCAAACACAAACTTGCTTACCTCTAGCTCCTCCACATTCAGATGCGGGGCATACCGAAGTAGCTCCATAAATCTGGTCTCATAATCCGGCATTGTACGACCACCTTGTCATAAGGAGCTGAACTCATCGAGTTGGCACTCAATGAATTCCTCTGACATTACTTTTATTGGAATTGTACATCAAAATTTTCCCATAACACGGCTTTGACGACCATGTTTAACTGAGGTAGGATCATCTTCCACCATAGAGAAGCGCTCCCTTTTAGTTGAAGAATGCCCTGTGGATCTTCGTGCTGGAGGTCATAACCATGAAGTGTGAAGAACATCACCTTTATCTCCAGCCATGCCTTGACAACTGAGTCGTCCCTAGCACTCATGGACTCGGGAACTTAACCCTCTCAATTTTTTCGTGAACGCTACCAGTTTGGCTGGGGTGCGTTGTGGACCCTCACGGGTATAGGTACCCTGGCCCCATCTTAGTGTAGAAGGTTAATCAAGGCCTATGAAATTCCCTGGAAGGACATTGTCAAACCATCCACATCCCTTACAAAAATCAACTCCTACTCAAGGACTTGTTCTTCCCCTTAGGGTTTAGACTCCTAAGGCGCGTGCGCTTCTAGAGGCATTGCACCTCCTTCCCCAACACCATGTTGTGAATCTATGCAGCATCCTCTATTCGGTATTACCACAAGGACAGGTCAATAATTCAATCAGCACTGAGTATTAATCAAATGCTTAAATCAGTGGAAGGAGTAAAGGGGCCTTGCACAGAAACCAAACATGAGGGAGAGGTGTGGCAGAGTCCCTATCATAGAGTACTAACACTCTCGTTGTGGCTCAAATGGTAGGTTAACGATTACCTAGTTTGTTAGTTCCATGATATTGTGAGGGAAGACCAAGACAGTTGCTCAGGAATATTTCTAATGGATGCACAATAAGGCGAAGTCCTTAATCCTTAGAAGCCCTTAGTATCTCACAAGGTCGACTGAATGAAGTTTTGACTCCAATGGGTTGGAAAAACTTCCAAAACAATTCAACGCAAGTGCCACCCTTGGAGCACAAAGATGAGTCTTGAAGGGAATGTCGCACAATTGAAAATTGAGTCAATAAACATAGGTGGCCTAGAAAACATTGGAATGATTAGACCTTGTTGGATTAAAATAATTAATTAAACACTAGATTATTAATTATTAAATCCTAAAAAAAGTCCAAGTCAGATTCTAAAATTAAATAAAGGACTAATTTAATTGTGACATGAGTTAAATATTTGAAGGAAATCAAATGTTAGGAATTAGGAAGTAAAAAACTAAAGAATTAATTAAATGCACATGTATGCATGAAATTATTAATAAGGAATCTTTATTCAAAAATAAATAACAACTTGAGAGAATGGGTTGTGCATAAAATAGAATTTGAATCAACCAACCCTAGCCTAACTGGAAGAAGACTCCTAATCTAACTCTGACTAAAATCTAGTTATGAGACACCCATTAATTAAGGGATTGGGGAACTAAGAGACAACTAAGACGAAAATTAGGAACACATGGGGAAATGTGAGGAAAAGTGGATTTTAGATAAAAATATAAATAAAAAATTACTTGTACAACCTAGGGAGAATGTGACACATGTAGTGGGTGAATAATCCTTTAACTCAATTATACAAAAATAATGAATTATGCATGAGGGACAGATGTCTGTGAGGAATATTTCTATAAAGCAATTGATGTAGAAGGGAAGGGGATGGAAATTTTGGGGAACACTATTATGCTACCCAATTTTTTATTGACTGTGTTTTACTTGTGAGAGTTGGGATTCCAGGCTTGTGAAAAGAGTGGAAGCTCTTCCTTGTGAGGAAAGCTTGGAAGCTATTGGGTTCTGGTTTTTGTGTTTGGCCCCTTTGTGGCTCAGGGGAGTAAGGGGGAAGAAGAGTACCCCTAGCGTTGTCTAGGAGGTATCAATGAAGTCTCTACAATTAGAAAGCAAGGGAAATGAAGGAGCACAAGACTTGGAGGCCATCTTCATTACGCAACATTCGTTGGTTCTAGTATTTCGTTTTATATTCTGAATTCATTTATATTACGAGTGTGTTAGTATAATAGATTGATTGAGTCTCTATAGCATCACTAGAAATCCTGAATGCTAATGGTTACATTTTTTTTAACGAGAATTAGTTCAGAGATAAAATTTTAAATTACGGTTGCTGCAAATGAATAATATTTATAGTGTTTATGTCCCCGAAGTGTAGGACAATTGGTGATGGAGTGTGCTACTAAGGCACTCTGTCAGGTTAAAATCATCGGTTCAAAACCTATGGGGACAAAAAATCCATCCATGTTAAGGGCTAGTGTGGCTTAGGCCGGGTGCGATCCCTGAGTGATTTTGACAGCTTAGATGCCCCTGAATCACAATTTCTCATCCACAGGCTAGTCCCACAGATCACAGACAAACTAGCAAACAAACAAACAAAAAATTTATAGTGTTTATATTTTAAACTTTTGTTGTAATTCTAGATGTTTTCCGAACCCTAAATTGAGCAGCATGATCCTCATTGTAAAGTTGAATTTATGTTGTGTATGATCTCTGTTCTCTTAAAATTTGTATCTTCATCCATATTGAAGTTCATGTGATTGGAGTTTGTTGAGATTATTTTAAGAATTTAAAAATGAATAGTTCGTTGGTAAACTAAGGATTTGGATCTGAATTTACATCATGAATTTCTCTGGTGAATTGAATTAATTTGAATTTATATGCATATCTCATATATAAATCACTAATAAACCCAACTTAATAATAAACTAAAGTATCGGTGTTTTGTATTTTAAAAACCAAAAATTTTGGGACCGGGGAAGGCATGTTAATGTATCTGGAATTATGATTTTAACTTGTAGTGCGTTAGCCAATTTTCCTAAACAAAGTTTGCTTATGACCAGGATCTAGAACCTAGTGCTAGTCAAAATGGAGCTATTCGGGGCTCCAGAACTTCGGCGTTCTAGAGGTTTCTCAAAATCAACACTCCTTTTCTCCCGAAGTGCTAACCGGTCAAATCCGGTCTTGAGTTGAGTTGATCGACAATTGTAGGTTAAACCTACCCAAACTTCCGTTGTAATTTTTAGTGATCTAATATAATGGTTGGCGCAAATTTTCCTTACATGAGTTTCTACAGTGGAGATCCACTACGGAACTCCATAATTCAGGTTTTTCCCCACTTGCACAACTTGAAACTGTTCCACCTGGATCACCAAACCTCTGAAGAGATCAGAGATATGACAATTTACAATGACCCTAAAATTAATGGTTGTTGTCCACTTTGGAGTTCACAACTCCAGGAGTTTCTCCTTTTTTTAAACATCAACCCATTTCCTCCAAAGTGCCAAACTATCGAACCTCCGAAGGACTAAGACTTGAATATCTAATAGTCCTTGATTGTTCTCTACATCTATGGACCTCCTTTACTCCATAAGTTCATAACTTCAGGGTTTTCATAATCCTTAACTTTTACCTCTTAACTTAGTCGGAGATTCGAATCCTGATTAAATCGAAGATGAACGATTCCTTTACGTTGCTCCGATCTATGGCTAGAAGTAACTCTGAAGCTCTGGGATTCAGAGGTTTTTTCTTCTACAACTCACATTACCTCTGAACTAATGAAGGTTGAACCCTCAGATATGAAGGTCTTTGATTAACCGTCGACAATGGTCAATATTAACTTTTAACTTTGAGAGTTCAGGACTTTTCTCATCAAAACAAATTTCATTCACCACCTCTCGATTGGCTGAAGTCTGAATACTTTGGATCTATGGACACGTGTACCCAACATTGGATGGTAAGGATTTACTCTAGACTTCGGGACTCCGGGAGTTCCTTAACCTTTAGCTTTACGTGTCAATTATTTTTGAAGTGTTGATTAACCGAACCGTCAAATAAAAAAATCTTGTAGATCTAACAGATCTTGATAGATCACCAGATCTACAACTTTCCTTCACTTTGGGACTTTGAAGCTTTGGGGTTTCTTTACTCTCTACAGTTACGAGCCCAATATCACTAGATCGTCGAACTCCTGTGGATCCAATAGTGAGAGATCACTCACTGATATACAGTGTACATCATCGTAACTTTAGACTTCGAGGCTCTCTTAAGATAAATAACTTGGATCTACCGAAGTGAAGAAGCCCAAAGGTCTCCGGGTTTTAACGAGTACGCATATTTTTTCTGAACATACAGTCATGGGGATTTTTATTTCCTCATGAGTAAATCCCATCCACTGGTCTCCTTCTAAGGGATTCAACCTTTGATTTCCTCTTTTGAACCCTACACACACTGTCCCTCTTGAGATTTTCCTTTGAAATGAACTCCAGTGCTCAATAGCGCATCCCTCTTGAGCTCTGGACTCTAATTGTTGAGTGTGTATTTTGCGCCTCCCTTGTGTATGTTTTCACTGTCTCTTCTGAGATTCGTAGTTCCAAAGGTTAGAGACATTTTCCTAACTTGAGAGGATATATGTGCACACCAAGGATTGTTCCCTCTGAACTTGGTCTTTCAAGGAGCCTATTCATGCACTTCTAGATTTGGCTCTGGAAGTGTTGCACTGTGACACCCAGAAGAGGAATTTCAGGTTCCTTACAGAAATGTATTAACTCAATCTTAGAATAGACTTTCACTCGGTTGCAGGTTTATTTCCTCATAGTATCTGTTGGTTCACAAAAGTACAGAGTAAGCTTATGATTTCTACTTTGTGTTGGGAGCTTTTCTCTATTGTTCATTTCCTCATTTAATTTGTGATATAGATCAATATCTTCCTACTTGGGTGTACTTTGTAGGGTTGTCACTTTTCCCAGTAAACTAGAGTAAAACAGAATTGTCATCTTATTAGGTTTCCTTTTGAAGGTCTCTGTTACTGATTAAGTCTATGTCCTAATTTTATTGGATTGCTTCCTATTCTTTAAATACATAAGATGATGAATTATTGAAATATTATACATTGGGTTATGAGGTGATGACTAAGATACCAGATTTTCTATGTCATTTTGAAGAAAATTTGCACATAAGACTGCTGGAAATTATTTGATTTATGGAATATATTGAAGGTATGGGAATTAGATACTTCCTTGTTCCTCATAACAGTCATCAGTCTTGAGACCTTAAATGGTTAAGATCAAACGGATAAATCCTAGACTTGAGCATTGATTATATGTCTTGGATTTCCTAACCTTGCAGGATAGGTTGAGTGGGTAGCTTGTATGTTATTATATGTGAAGTGGTAGATCCTTCATGCATTAAGTGGTATATAAATCTAGTAGTGCCATGAAATGAGAGAAATGGAATGAGTATTGGGATGTATGTCACTATCTCGTTTCACCGGTTCAAATTATGTGTTATGGATGTCAAAAAAAAAATATCTCTTACTGTTCCACAAGTACTTATATGACGTAACACAGGGATTGTTAGATATGGTATCATAGAGGGTTCAACCATGCAACATTGGACCATTATGCCATCTATTGTGTTAAATGAAATGATTGAATTAGATCGCTAATAAAAATTTGAAATTTCTCTTGCAGGTAATCATTGTTAGAGGACAGAGGGGAAGTAGACAAAATGGTGTTGGAGGAAGAGGTGTGACACCTCTGATAACATCCATGCCCAAAAGGTCTAACCCCTAGGAAGGTGAGCATAATGTTTATAAAGAGAAGATTGTTGTGGGAGATGTGGTAAGTATGATGAGATCCTTCCAGAGGATGTCATAGGTGTTGATCAACTTCTTGGATAGAGATGAGGGAAGAGCATTTGTACCCAATGAGGGTTCACAATGCGCCCCAACTAGTATTAGTAGCATACACCAAGAACTCGAGAAGGTGAAATTTCTCGAGTTTTGGGGTGCCCCGAACGACTTAGCCGCTGAGGCATGGTTGGAGAACATGTCAATGTGATTTTCACTTTTTGATTATACCTCCAACATGAAAGTTCGCATGGCGGTATTTCAACTGAAGGGGAGTGATCTTCTATGATGTAAGAAGCTCCTACCTCAACTAAATATGGTCGTCGAAGACGTTTCATGGGAGTTGTTTGAGGAACGGTTCTGGGAGAGGTACTTGTCTGAGGAATTCATTGAGCACCATCTTAATGAGTTCAAAGTCTTACGAAATAGTAGTTGTACGGTGCCAAAATATGAGGCCATATTCATGGAGCTACTTAGGTATGCCCCACATCTGAACACGGAGAGGTTAAAGGTAAACAAGTTTTTGTTTGACCTTAATTTCAAAATCCGTGCAAAGGTGAGGATTCTAATGCCTCAGAATTTACATGATGTGGTTCGGAAGGCCCTCATAGTTGAGGAAGATCTGAACGGAGGGGGTCAGGGAAAGGCTACTTCTAGATAAATTAGACAGACGTCATCAGGCACCGTGAAGACATACTACAGAGAATCAAGATATGCCTAGAGGACCTGTGTTTAAGACACCACGATGACAGACTCCTCGATAGAGGACCCATTACATAGGACCACAGGAGCAGCAGTGCCGACCGCAACAACAGTATAGGCATGTTCAACAGAAAAAATCGGGATCACAGGTTGTTAGACTAACAACTTCTACTTCAGGGACCAGGGGCACTGGACCGAAGACTAGATGTTGGACATGTGTTCATCCATACTACCAGCAAGACTATCCGATTGAGAAGGCCAGAGAAACTGGATCATCAAGACCCACTACAGTTGAAGATTTGGGCAAAGCCCATATGATACATGAAGCAGTGAACCACATCCAAGCTGAGCATCAATCCACTATGCTAGAGACGTTAGGTACAATCGCAGACCAAAACTACAATATATTGATAGATCTAGGTGCTACAAAGAGCTTTATCTCTAGTGCAATGTTGAAGATAATTAAGGTAAAGGAAATCGAGAAGGATGAGTTCAAGTACATAGAAATGGCATCGGGTGACAAATAGAAGGTTGGAGGAAAGGTTACAGGTTGTAGCCTTAACTTGGGAGACTTTCTAACAAAGGTAGATCTTTATGTCACGATCTTAGGATATTATGACATAGTGATTGGTATGGATTGGTTGGAATCGCATGATGCGATACTTAACTATAAGATGAAATGGTTATGTTTGACAGATGATTTGGGACAAAGTAGAGTGATTGTAGGAAGAAACCAGGGAGTGTCCTTGAGGTTCATTTATTCCTTAAAATTACAGAAGAGCATGCGCAAGGGATGCAGACTATATGAAATATTATCACTGAATGAAAAGGGAAAGGAAGAAGGATTAGAAAACCTTCCTATAGTGCAAGAGTTTGTAGACATGTTTCCAGAAGAATTACCTAGTTTATCGCTCGAAAGAGAGTTGGAGTTTACAATAAATTTGAAACTAGGCACTGAACTTATTGCAATAGCTCCTTACTAGATGTCAATGACTGAATTGCATGAGTTGAAAATCAAATTGAATAAATTGTTGGATTTGGGACTTATTCGTCCAAGTGTGTCACCTTGGGGTGCACTTTTTATTTTCATGAGAAAGAAGGATGGATCATGGAGACTTTTTATTGACTATCGTCAATTGAACAAAGAGACAATCAAGAACCAGTATATGTTGCCAATAATAGATGATTTGTTTGATCAGATGAAAGGGATGATGGTATTTTCTAAGATTGAATTGAGATTAGGATATCACCAATTATGGATTAAAGAAGAAGATATCCCTAAGATTTCTTTTAAGACAAGATTTGGACACTATGAGTTTATAGTTTTACTGTTCGGATTGACAAATGCCCTGGGGGTATTCCCGAGTTTGATAAATGGGGTGTTCCATAAATACTTGGACAAGTTTATTCAAGTTTTTATTGGTGATATATTGATTTATTCTTAGACAAAGGAAGAGCATGATGAACACTTGAGGTTGGTTCTGCAGTGCCTAAGAGAAAACAAATTGTACGGGAAGCTATCAAAATTCTCTCTTTACCAATCTAAGATTCACTGCTTGGGACATATCATACATGGAGAAGGTATTGTTGTGGATCCAACGAAAGTGGAGGCTATTATGGAATGGCCAGAACCAACAAATGTACAAGAAGTATGCAGTTTTATGGGTTTAGTAGGATATTACCAACAATTTGTTGAAGGATTTTCGAAGATAACAAATCTGATCACGGAATTGCAGAAGAAGAATAAGAAGTTCTTGTGGACTAAGAAATGCATGGAAGCATTTCAAAGGATCAAAGAGTTGTTGATGATAGTGTCGATACTAAAAGTCCCTGACATGGAAAATGAGTTCTTGGTATGCATAGATGCATCCAAGGAAGGGTCAGGTGGAGTTTTGTTGCAATATGGTTGACTGATCTCTTACATTTAAAGAAAATTGAGAAAGCATGAATAGAACTACACAACACATAAATTGGAATTATTAGCTATTGTTTATGCCTTGAGAGTATGGAGACATTATTTGATTGGATGAAAACTCGAATTAAATACAGATCATTGTGGATTGCAACATATTTTTATACAAAGTGACCTGAACACACGACAAAGTCGTTGTTCATAATTACTTAACGAATACAATTTTGAATTTACTTACATTAAAGGAACTGTGAACCCAGTGGAAGATGCGTTGAGTAGGAGACCATGAATATTTTTCAGTATTACCTCTTAAGATGAATCTTTGAGAAAATATTCTAATTTTAAAAAACGATGATGATTGGTATAAAGAAGTTAAGAATAATATTGGACAAGATACCATGATGGTATCGAAGTATGAAGGTTATTCACTAGACAATGATGGATTGTTTGGATTTAACGGAAGAATTTACATACCTCCTAATGACGAACTAACAAGTTTGATCTTGAGTGAAGTGCATAGAGTAGTATACATGGCTCATCCGGGAGTCACAAAGATGAAGGAATATCTTAAGCCTTTATTCTTATGGAAGGGAATGAAAGCATATATAGTTAGGTACACGACGAGATGTATAGAATGTCAACAATTGAAGGCTAAACATAGACATCCAATAGGATTGTTACAAACACATGCTAATCATGAATCGAAATGAGAAGTCATTTCAATGGACTTTATTGTTGGATTTCCACTAACAACAAGAAGACACGATTAACTTTTTGTGGTAGTTGAAACTCTGACGAAGAGTGCACACTTTATTCCAGTGTGTACGATGTATCAGGCACCTGATATAGCTAGAGTATTTTTTAACGAGATTGTGAGATTACATGGGGTGCCAAAAAGAATCATATTCGATCAAGGATTGATGTTTACAAGACGATTTTGGACCAGTTTCCAAGAGTCTTTGGGAACACAACTAAACTTTAGCACAACTTATCACCCAGAGATAGACAGGAAAACAGAAAGGAAAGACCATATTTTGGAGGATATGTTGCGTATGTATGTAATGTACCAGCAGAAACGTTGGGAATAATTCTTACCACTAGTAGAATTTGCATACAAAAACAACTATCAGAGTATGATTAAGATGGCACCATTTGAGTTTCTTTATGGGTGACCGTGTCGGACACTGTTAAGTTGGGATCGAATTTAGGATAGGGTTCTGGTAGGACCAGAAGTGATTCAAGAAATGGAAGAACAGATGAAATCGATCATACAAAGGATTAAAGAAGCATAAGATCGGCATAAGATTTATGTTGATGTGCATCGCGTTGACAACATTTATGAAGTTGGAGACAAAGTATTCTTGTAGGTAAAACTGCAGAAGAGTTCAATCAATTTTGGAAAGGGTGATAAACTCTCTCCTAGGTTTGTGGGACCCTTCAAAGTAGTAGAAAAGAAAGGACCCGTGGCTTATCGACTAGCCTTGTCTGATTCTTTGAGGCGTATGCATGATGTATTTCCTGTATCTATTATGAGACATTATATTAGTGACCCTTCA
Source organism: Picea mariana (assembly GCA_032191745.1). NCBI lineage: Eukaryota > Viridiplantae > Streptophyta > Pinopsida > Pinales > Pinaceae > Picea > Picea mariana. Next base: position 34,400 of record JASDQU010011689.1, on the reverse strand, counting down.
TATGTTATTGGCATGAGTTCCTTGCAGGTATCAGATGAGGGTGCTCTCATGGCGGAGCCAATCTGCATTCTGGACCATCACATTCAACAGCTACGACGTCAAATAGTCGATCAAGTCAAGGTCCAGTGGGACAATTATAGTCCACACTCGGCTACCTGGGAGGATGCATATGAGATGCGTCAACAATTTCCTTACTTGTTTGATATATTAAACATATAGATCTATATCAGATACATTTATTTACTTGCTTTTACATATATTGTACAAACTTCGTGATGAATTTTAAAAAAAGAGGGGGTGCATGTAACATCCCTCTCTACTGAGCATATTATTATTGACTTATTCTTTGAGGGCACTTGATTGCAAGTGATCTGGATATGTTACATAGTGATTTCATTCATATTACAGGTTATATATGATGATGTTGAGGTGTTATGGATGATTGATTATATTGATGTATATATATGTTGACAGGTGCTTTTGTCAAGTCGTCCTGAGTGTGCAGGACACATGACAGGTTATGAATGTCAGTGGCATCAAAGGGATTCCTTGGACTCTGGATTGAGTCAGGGAGTGGATTTTATTATTTGAGTATTTGATTACTATGCACATATGATGTATGATGGAATTTATTATGATTTATGTATATGGATTTTTGACATTGTTTTTCTTAGTGGATGCATTCTTGATGATTCTTGCTAATATGACTCATAAAATGAGTAAAGGGGCCTTGAACAGAAACCATATATGAGGGAGAGGTGTGGCAGAGTCTTTGTCATAGCCTACTAGCACTCTCGTCGTGGCTCAAATGGTAGGTTAACGATTACCTAATTTGAGAGGTCCATGATCTCGTGAGGGTAGACTAAGAAAGTCGCTCACGAAGATTTCTAAGGGGTGCCCAATAAGGCATAGTTTGTGTTCCTTAGAATCCCTTAGTCTCTCACAAGGTCGACCGAATGGAGTTTTGACTCTAAGGGTTTGGAAAAAATTCCAAAACAAGTCAATGTGAGTGGAACCCTTGGAACATGAAGATGTGTCTTGAAGGGCACATCGCACAATTGAAACTTAAGTCAATAAACATAGGTGGCCTAGAAAAAATTGGAATGATTAGAACTTGTTGGATTAAAAAAATTAATTAAACAAGAGATTATTAATTATTAAAGCCTAACAGAAGACTAAGTCGGAGTCTAAAATTAAACAAAGGACTAATTGAATTGTGACATGAGTTAAATATTTGAAGGAAATCAAATGTTAAGAATCAGGAAGTAAAAACCTAAAGAATTGATAAAATGCACATGTGTGCATGAAATTATTAAAAAGGAATCTTTATTAAAAAATAAATAACATCTTGGGAGAATGGATTGTGCATAGAATTGAATTTGAATCAACCAACCCTAGCCTAACTAGAAGAAGACTCCTAATCCAACTCTAACTAAAATATAGTTAGGAGACACCCATTAATTAAGGGATTGGGGAACTAAGAGACAAGTAAGAGGAAAATTAGGAACACATGGGGAAATGTGAGGAAAAGTGGCTTTTAATTAAAAATAAAAATAAAAAATTACTTGTGCAACCTAGGGAGAATGTGAGACATGTAGTGGGTGAATAATCATTTAAATGAATTATAAAAATTAATGAATTGTGTATTAGGGATAGATGTTCATGAGGAATATTTCTATAAAACAATTGACGTAGAAGGGAAGGGGATGGAACTTTTGGGGAACAATGTTTTGTTGCCCAATTTTTTATTGACTGTGTTTTACTTGTGAGAGTTGGGACTCCAGGCTTGTGAAAATAATGGAATCTCTTCCTTGCAAGGAAAGCTTGGAAGCTATTGGATTCTGGTTTTTGTGCTTGGACCCTTTGTGGCTCGGAGGGATAAGGGGGAAGAAGAGTACCCCTATCATTGGTTGGGAGGTACCGGTGAAGTCTTTGTGATTAGAAAGCAAGGGAAATGAAGGAGTGCAAGACTTGGAGGCCATCTTCAATACGCGACATTTTTTTGTTCTGGTATTTCTTTTTATATTATGAATTCATTTATATTATGAGTGTATTAGTATAATAGATTGATTGAGTCTCTGTAGCATCACTGGAAATCCTGAATTCCAATGGTTACATTTGTTGTCAATGAGAATTAGTTCAGAGATATATTTTTAAATTACAGTTCTTGCAAATGAATAATATTTACAATGTTTATATTTTAAACTTTTGTTGTAATTCCATATGTTTTCTGAACCCTAAATTGAGTGGCATGATCCTCATTGTAAAGTTGAATTTATATTGTGTATGATCTATGTTATCCTAAAATTTGTGTTCTCATCCAAATTGAAGTTCATGTGATTGGAGTTTGTTGCGATTATTTTAGGAATTTAACAATGAATAGGTAGCCAATAAACTAAGTATTTGGATCCGAATTTACATCGTGAATTTCTCTGGTGAATTGAATTAATTCGAATGTATATGTGGATATTCTATCAAAATCGTTGATAAACCAAATTTAATAATAACCTAGAGTATATGAGTTTTGTATTTTAAAAACCAAAACATTTGGGACCGGCGAAGGCCTGTTAAAGTCTTTGGAATTATGATTTTAACATGTAGTGCATTAACCCCTTTTCCTAAACAAAGTTATTCTTGTGACCAAGAGCCAGAACCTAGTGCTAGTAAAAAAGGGTGCTATTCGGGGCTTCAGAACTCCGATGCTTTGGAGGTTTCTTAAACTCAACACTCCTTTTCTCCCGAAGTGCTAACCGGTTGAATATGGTCTTAAGTTGAGTTGATCGACAGTCGTAGGTTAACCCTACCCCAACTTCCTTCATAATTTTTAGTAATCCAATCTAACGATTGGCGCAGATTTTTCTTACATGAGTTTCTACAATGGAGATCCACTATGAAACTCAAGACTTCATGGTTTTCCCTACTTTCACAACTTGAAACTGTTCCACCCAGATCATTGAACCTCCGAGGATCTCGAAGATATAACGACTTACACTCTCCCTCAAATTAGCGGTTGTCGTCCTCTCTTGAGTTCGGAACTCCGAGAGTTTCTCCTTTTTGTAAACATCAACCCATTTCCTTCGGAGTTCCGAACTATTGAACCTCCGTAGGACTAAGACTTGAAGGTCTAACGGTCATTGATTGTTCGCTAGATATACAGATCTCCTTTACTCCAAAAGTTCAGAACTTCAGGGTTTTTTGTAATTTGTAACTTTTACCTCGTAACTTAGTAGGAGAGATGAATCTTGATTAACTCAAAGATCAATCGTTCTTTTACCTTGTTTCGATCTATGGCCATAAGTAACTCTGGAGCTCTGGGATTCAAAGGTTTTTTCTTCTACAAATCATGTTACCTCTGAACTAACAAAGGTCAAACCCTCATATCTGATGATCCTTGATTAACCATCAACAATGGTCAATATTAACTTCAAAACTCCAGGAATTTGGGACTTTTCTCATCAAAACAAATTTCACTCACCACCTCCTGATTGGCGAAATTATGAATACTCAGGATCTACAGACACGTGTACCCAACGTTGGACGGTAAGGATTTACTCTGGACTTGGGGACTCTAGGAGTTCCTTAACCTTTAGCTTCATGTCTCATTTTTTGTCAAAGTGTCTATTAACCAAACCGTCGAAGAACGAAGTCTCATAGATCTAATGGCTCTCGATCGATCATTGGATCTATCATTGTTTTTCACTCTAGGAATTTAGAGCTTTGGGGTTTCTTCACTCTCTACTATTACAAACCCAATATCACCAGATCGTCGAACTCCTACAGATCTAACAGCTAGAGATCGTTGATCACTTATCTATGGTGTAGATCACTTCGTAACTTCAAACTTTGGGGCTCTCTTAAGATAAATAACTCGGATCTGCTGAAGTGACGAAGCCTGAAGGTCTCCAGGTTTTAACTAGTGCAAATCTTTTGTTTGATCGGACGGTCGTGGGGATTATGATTTCCTCGTGATCAAATCTCGTCCACTGGTCTCCTTTGAAGGGATTTCAACCTTTGATTTCCTCTTTTGAAACTTGCACACGCTGTCCCTCTTGTTATTTTCCTTTGAAATGAACTCCAACACTCAATAGCACATCCCTCCTATGCTATATATTCTAATTGTTGAGTGTGTACTTTGCACCTCCTCTGTGTATGTTCTCACTGTCTCTTCTGAGCTTCGTAGTTCTGACAATTAGAGATCTTTTCCCGACTTGAGAGGATATCTTTTCACATCAAGGATTTTTCCTTATGAACTTGGGATTTCAAGGATCTTGTCCACACACTTCTAGAGTTGGTTTTGGAATTGTTTCACTATGACACCCATAAGAGGAATTTTTGGTTCCTCACATAAACTTATTAACTCATTCTTAGAACAAACTTTCACTCGGTTGCAGGTTTATTTCCTCATAGTATCTGTTGGTTCACAAAAGTACAGAGAAAGCTTATGATTTCTGCTTTGTACTGGGATCTTTTTTCTGTTGTTCCTTTCCTCATTTAATTTGTGATATAGATCAATAGCTTTCTACTTGGATGTACTCTCCAGTTTTATCACTTTTCCTAGTAAATTGGAGTAAGACAGAATTGTCATGTTATTAAGTTTCCTGTTGGAGGTCCCTGTTATTGATTAAGTTTATGTCCTAATTTTATTGTATTTCTTCCTATTTTTTAAATATGTAAGATGATGAATTATTGAAATAGTATACATTGTGTTATGAGTTGATGACTAAGATACCAGATTTTTTGTGTCATTTTGAAGAAACTTTTCACATCATACTGCTGAAAATTATTTGATTTATGGAATAGATTGAAGGTGTGGGAATTAGATACTTCCTCATTCCTCAGAAAAATCACTAGTATTGAGACCTTAAATGTTCAAGATCAATCATACGAATCCTAGACTTGAGCATTGATTATGTGTCTTGGAGGTCCTAACCTTGCAGGATAGGTTGGGTGTGTAGCTTGTATGTTATTATATGTGAAGTGGTATATCCTTCATGCATTAAGAGGTATATAAATCTAGTAGTGCAATGAAATGAGAGAAATAGAATGAGTATTGTGATGTAATTCGTTATCCTGTTTCACTGGTTCAAATAATGTGCTATGGATGTAAAAAAAAAATATCTCTTATTGTTCCACGAGTACTTATATGACATAACATAGGGGTTGTTACATATGGTATCAGATCAGGTTCAACCCTGTGACATTGTACCATTACACCATCTACTGTGTTAAATGAAATGATTGAATTAGATCGCTAATAAAAATCTGAAATTTCTCTTGTAGGTAATCATGGTTAGAGGACGCAAGGGAAGTAGATGATATGGTGCTAGAGGAAGGGGTGTGACACCTCCTGTAACATCCCTTACCACCCATGCTGAGCCATGCTACTCCAAAAAATGCTTTTCTTCTCTCTGCAGAACATACTGTAACATACCTAGCATCCAACTAAGCTATGCCACATAAATGTTTCGAACTGCATGCAATTAAAACATATACACACATAACTCTTGTGAAAATTTATATATAAAATGTAAAGAGACAAATATGTTCTGTAAATGCACAGATTCATACTGAAATAATAGTAAACATATACATGCAATGTAAATAATAATGCAGCATGTAAATTCATCACACAGTTGACACTTATCTTGGTAATAATATCACCAACTATGTGAAGACCTTCCATGAACCTCCCAACCTTAGAACACACTTACCATCACTCTCAGCAGTGGGTCATGCCCGAGCTGGGACTAAACTCCACTCGGGTAAAGGGATTCCTATCCATGCTAATGGTTCATAAACAATAGGAAAGACTTCGTCACAGGTGCCAACTCAAACTAATAGCTTGCAATCCCTCATTCCCCACATGCCTGTCCCACCCCAGAAAGTGTACCCCTTCTCTTCTCAATAGTCCTTCGGATGCCCCACTTCCTTTCTAGGCTTCAGAAACAGGCCAAACAAGAAGTCTCAGAGCCCTGTAGTTGTAGTTTATCACCTTCAGGAAATCAATTTCTAGAAATTCTCTCACTCAGAGAGGAATTTATAAGGGGGCTAAAAACCCGCCTATTCAATATCCCGCTGGCCTAACAACCCGCTTCTTCAGTCTAGCTCCCAAGATAACCAGCTACACAAACAAGTATGGCTATGGATACAGGTTCAGTTACAGTGACACGAAGGTACGATGAATAGCTCCATGAGTGTGTGAATGATCCTGGATGATTGACTGGATTACTAAATGATGGAAGGAATGATGGAAAGAATGATGGGAAATGAACTAAGTCCCAACAATATGTATGCATCTCCCCAACTTGAAACTTGTCATGTTGGGAGCTACTTTGGCCCACTTGTCCCCATCTTTAGAAACTAGGATAAAACAATTATTCATACTTTATAGTTCAAGAAATATTAATGTAATATTCCTTTTTGTATTAATCTCCCTAGCTTAGCCCTTTTCTTAATTTTTATCCCCCACCCTTTCCCTAACTAGTGGATTTTAGTCCCCCATACTCTTTTTTCATGGTCGGTCTACATGCGATGATGTATTTTATATTAATGATGAGACATATATACAAAAATAGGCTTACTTGCATTTAACATCTTGGCTCTCCGGCCTAATCATCACAAAACTGGATCACCAGCCTATAAAGGAAAACATATACACAAAGGCTCGTGGGCGTCAATATCGCGCACACTTAAGTTGTTGCGCGCAGTATCCTGGAATGTGCACACTTCATTATTTCATTGTGCAGTACATGTGCACACTATGCCATGAAAGGTGCATACAAAAATGATATCAAACAGCTCACCATCTTAAGTACATTGTCATTTACATTACAATTGGGTTCGTCCTAGGGATATTACACCTATGATAGCATCCACACCCAAAATTTCTAACCCCTAGGAAGGTTCACTTTTAAACCAGGGAGTTAGTTAGGAAATTATATCATGAGTTTCTCTGTTGAAATTTCATTTAATTCCAAACCAATTTTTATGATGGGTTCTCTGTCGAAATGAGTACTAGATCTGAAATTGTACCTTATCTTCATGTTTAAGTTTACTCTAATTCATTTTTTTTGAATGGTGGATCCCCATTGAAATTTTGTTTAATATTAATTTATCGTGTATTCCTTGTTGATTGTTGATAAATCCAAAGTTGTTAGTAGCATGGAATCTCTGTATATTTTATATTATAAACCCAAATTTTTTGGGATCGTGGGATGTCTGGTTCGCTGTGTTTTTCCTACTTATATTCTGGAGATCAGACTTGTTTTTAATCTTAGGCGCTAACCATTTTTACCTTGACCAGTTATGCATATGACCACAAGATAGAACCTAGCACTGGCCAAAAGGGTGCTATCCAGAGCTCCGAGACTCCGGTGCTCCGTAGGTTTCATAAATCAAACACTCCATTTCACTTGGAGGGATTACCAACCAAATTTGGTCTTAAGCGGAGTTAACCAGCATATGTAGGTTAACCCTACCCTTCCACCTTCCTTCGTTAACTTTTAAGAACTTAATCAAATGGCTGACAGAGATTCTCCTCACGTGAGAATCGATGGTGGAGATTCACTTTGGAACTCCGGGCTTCAAGGTATTTCCTCGCTTTCAAAACCTTAGATTGTTTCACCTGAATCGTCGAACTGTTGAAGGGCTTGAAGATCTGACGGATTACACTCCTCCTTATATCAACAATCGTCTTCCACTCTGGGAATTCCTCACGTTTTTGCAACAATCACTCAGTTTTTCTGAAGTAATGAATCCCAAATAACTCGAAGATCAATGGTTCCCACACCTCACTCCAATCTATAGCTAAAATAAACTATGGGGCTCTGGGCTTCAGAATTTTTTGCGACTCCAACTCACATTACCTCCGAACTAGCGAAATTCGAACCCACAGATTTGGCAGTCCTTGATTAGCAGTCGATAACGGTCAAGATTAACTCTAGGCTCTGGGGGTTCGAGACTTTTCACACCAAAACAAATTTCAACCACCACTTCCCAAATGGTCAAATTTTGAATACTCGGAATCTACAGACACAAGTACCCAACATTTAATGGTAAGGATTTACTTCGGACATCGGAACTCAAGGATTTTCATAACTTTTAACACCATGACTCTAATTTCATCGGAGTACCGAAGTACCAAACCTTCGAAGAATGAAGGCTCATAGATATAATGGTCCTCGATTGATCATTAGATCTACGAATTCCCTTCACTCCAGGAATTCAAAGCTTTGGGGTTTCTTGACTTTTAGACATCTACGAACCCAACTCGTCGAATCATCGAACTCTCGTGGATCCAACAACTAGAATTCACTCACCGATCTATGGTGTAGTTTCACTTCGCGACTTCGGGCTTCGAGGATCTCTTAAAGTAAATAACTCATATCTGTTGAAGTGATGAAGCCTCAAGGTGTTAGGTTTTAATGAGTGCACTACTCTTGTCTGATCAGATGTTTGTGGGTATTTCAAATCCTCACGATTAGATCTCATCCTTTAATTCTTTCAAATGGTTTCCACACCCTTGTTTCCTCACTTGAACCATGCAGACATTTTATCTCCTGAGCTCTGGACTCTTTTTTTGCGTGCATTCTTTTGTGCCTCCCCTATGTAAGTTTTCACTGTCTCTCTTGAGATTTGTTCTTCTGAATTTTAAGGCCTCCATCCGCCTTGAGTGGCCTCTGCGCACCAGACGATTTTCCTTCTGAACTTTGGGCCTTCATGGGGCCATCTACGCACTTATGGAGTTGGCTCTAGATGTGTTTTCATTTTGACACCCAAAAAATAACTTTGGGTTTCTTACAAAACTTTTAACTCAATCTCAGAACAAACTTTCATTCATTGGCATAATTTCTTCCTCACAATATCAGTTAGTTCTTAAACTACAGAGTAAGATTACAATTTCCTTTTGTGTTGAAAGATTTTCTCTTCTCTCCTTTTCATCCTTTAATTTTTTATGTAGATGAGATATTTGTCTACTTGGTTGTAACCTATAGGGTTTTCATACTTTTTCTAGGTAAACTTAAGTAAATTTGAAACTATCATTATTGATAGATCGCATGTTTAAGGGTCACTAGTTTTTACTGTTAAGATTTTGTCTTGATACTATTGAAATTTTATCCCTATCCTTTAATTTAGTAAGATGATGAATTATTGTATTAATATACATCTGCGTTATGATGCGGTGACCACGTTACCAGGTTTCTATGTTTTTGAAGATTTTGTAGTAAAGAATGTTGAGAATTAGTTGAACTTCAGAATAGATTAAATTTATGGGAATTAGATACTTCCTTGTTCCTCGGAACATTCGCCAGTCTTGAGACCTTAAATGGTCAAAATAAATCGGATGAATCCTATACTTGAGTGTTGATTATGTTTCTTGAAGTTCCTAACCTTGTAGTGTAGTTTGGTTGGGTAGACATTGTATGTGGTGTTATGTGATTTGGCAGATCCTAAATACATTGAAGTTGTATCTAAATCTAGTTGTGCAATGAGATGAATGAAATAGAATGTGTATTGCTGAAATATGTTTATATCGTGTTTCACTTGTTCTAATGATGTTATTAATGTTCAAAAAAATATATCTCTTTATCTTTATAAATTACTTATATGAATTAATAGAGGGGTTTTAACATATGGTATCAGAGCAAGTTCAACCTTGCAACATTGGACCGTTATGCCATACACTATGTTAAACTAAATGATTGAATTAGATTGCTAATAAAGATATGAAATTATTCTTGCAGGTAATCATGGTTAGAGGACGTAGGGGAAGTACATGACATGGTGTTGGAGGATGGGGTGTGACACCTCTGATAGTACCCACACCAGAAGGGTCTAACCCCAAGGGAGATGAGAAGAATATTGAGCCAGAACAGGTTATTCTAGGAGATGTGGTAGGTTTGATGAGATCTTTCTAGAGGATGTCCAAGGCATTGATTAACCGGMTGGATCGAGATGCAGGCATATCATCTTTACCCAATGAAGGTTCACAGCGTGCTCCATCTGGTAGTGGTTGTATACACAGGTAACTCAAGAAGGTGAAGTTTCCCGAGTTTATGGGTGTCACGAATGGGTTAGCTGTCGATGCATGGTTGGAGAATATGGCGATTTTATTCGCACTTCGTGATTACACCTCCAACATGAAATTCTGCATGGTGGTATTTGAGCTGAAGCGGAATTCTCTTCTATGGTGGAAGATGTTACTACCTCAACTAAACATGGTCTTTAAAGATGTGTCATTGGATTTGTTCGAGAAACAGTTCTGTGAGAGGTACTTTTCTGAGGAATTCATTGAGCGTCAGCTTAATAAGTTCAACGCATTATGACATGGTAGTTGTATGGTGCCAGAGCATGAGGCCATATTCATGGAGTTACTTAGGTATTCTCCACATTTGAACATGGAGAAGTTAAAGGTCAACAATTTTGTGTTTGGCCTTAACTTAAACATTAGTGTAAAGGTATGGATCCTAATGCCTCAATCATTGCACGATGTAGTTCAAAAGGCCCTCATAGTTGAGGAAGATCTGAACAGCGGGGGTCGGGGTAGGAATCCTTCTAGACAGGTTGTACGGGTGACACCCGGAGTGCAATACCATAAAACACTAGCCAGACATGATTAAGAGCATTGAGATACACCTACATGAGCTATGTTCACGACGCCACGGCAATAGAATCCTTAGAATAGGACTCCTTACAGAGGACCACAACAACAACAATGCCATCTGCAGCAGCAATAGTTTAGGCATGCTCAAAATAACAAACCGAGATCACAGGATGTTAGACCAACAACTTCTACTTCTACGACCAGGAACACTGGACCGAAGATTGGATGTTGGACATGTGGTGAGCCACATTACCAAAAAGATTGTCTAATTGAGAAGGCCACAACATTCAGATCATGAGGACCCACTACAGTTGGATATTTAGGCAAGGTCCAAGGATACATGTAGCGGTGAAAAATCCCTAGGCTAAGCATTAGGCCACTATGCTAGAGGCGTTAGGTACAATTGCAGACCAAAATTATAGTATATTGATAGATCCAGGTGCTACAAAGATCTTTATCTCTAGTGAAACGCTAAAGAGAATTAAGGTAAAGGCAATCAAGCAGGACGAGTTCAGATACATAGAAATTTCATCATGTGCCAAACAGAAGGTTGGAGGAAAGGTTACATATTGTAGCATTAACTTAGGAGACTTTGTAATGAAGGTGGATATTTATTTCATGATCTTAGGATCTTATGACATAGTGATTGGTATGGATTGGTTGAAATCACATGATGTGATACTTAATTGTAAGACGAAATGGTTAATATTGACAGATGATTTGGGACAAAGTAGTGTGATTGTAGGAAGAAACCAGGGAGTTTCCTTCAGGTTTATTTATTCCCTACAATTGCAGAAGATTATATGCAAGGGATGCAAGTTATATGCAATCTTAGTGTTGAATGAAAAGGGAGAGGTGGAAGGACTAGAAAACCTTCCTGTAGTGAAAGAGTTTGCAGATGTATTTCCAGAAGAGTTACCATGTTTACCACCCAAAAGAGAGTTGGAGTTTACAATAGACTTGAAAACTGGAATTGAACCGATAATGAGAACACCTTACCGAATGTCAACCCCTAAATTGCAAGAGTTGAAAATGCAATTGAAGGAATTGTTGGATTTGGGACTGATACATCCAAGCGTATCATCGTGGGGTGTGCCAGTGAACTTTGTTAGAAAAAAGGATGGATCATGGAGGCATTGCTTTGTACCATCAATTAAACAATGCTACGATCAAGAACCAATATTTGTTGCCAAGGATTGAAGATTTATTTTATCGGATGAAAGGAGCAATGATGTTTTCAAAGATTGAATTGAGATCAGGCTATCACCAATTATGGATTAAAGATGAATATATATCTAAAACCACTTTTAAGGCGATATTTGGACACTATGAGTTTATAGTTTTACTGTTTGAATTGACGAATTCCCCAGAAGTATTCATGAGTTTGATGAATGGGGTGTTCCATGAATACTTGGACAAGTTTGTTCAAGTTTTTATTGATGACATACTGATTTATTCTCAGATGAAGGAAGAGAATGATGAACACTTGAGATTTTTCTTGCAGTTCCTAAGAGAAAACAAATTGTATGGGAAGCTATCAAAATGCTCTTTTTACCAATCAAAGATTCATTTTTTGGGACATATCATATTTGGTGAAGGTATGGTTCTGGATCCAGTGAAAGTAGAGGATATTATGGAATGGCCACCACTAAAAAACATACAAGAAGTACGCATTTTTATGGGTTTAGCAGGATATTACTGACGATTCATCGAAGGTTTTTGAAGATAGCAAATTCGATCATAGAATTGCAGAAGAAGAACAAGAAGTTCTTGTGGAGTGAGAAATGCGTGGAAGCATTTCAAAGGCTCAAAAAGTTATTGATGACAGTGTCGATACTTAAAGTCCCCGACATGGATAAATAATTCTTGGTATGCACAGATGCATCCAAGGAAGGTTTAGGAGGAGTGTTGCTGAAGGACGATTGAGTGATCACTTACATTTCAAGGAAATTGAGAAATCATGAAGAAAACTATGCAACGCATGACTTGGAATTATTGGCAATTGTATATGCCTTGAAAATTTGGAGACATTATCTGATTGGACATAAATTTGAATTAAAGACAAATCACTGTGGATTGCAACATATTTTTACACAAAGTGACTTGAATGTGTGACAAAGGCATTGGTAAGAATTAATGAGTGAGTACGACTTTGAAATTACTTACTTTAAAGGAACTATGAATCAAGTGGAATATGTGTTGAGTCGGAGGCCACACATATTTTTGGTATTACCTCTTAAGACAAATCTTCGAGAAAAGATTATAACTTTACAATTCGATGATGACTGGTATAAAGAAGTTCATAATAATATTGGATGAGATACCATGATGGTACCGAAGTATGAAGGTTATTCACTAGAAAACGATGGATTGTTGAGATTTAACGGAAGAATTTACGTACCACCTAAAGAAAAATTAAGAAGTTTGATCTTGAGCGAAGTTCATAGAGCAGTATACATGGCTCATCCATGAGTCACAAAGATGAAGGCGGACCTTAAGCCTTTATTTTTATAGAGGGGAATGAAGGAAGACATAGTTAGTTACGTAGCTAGATGTCCAGAATGTCATCAAGTGAAGGCTAAACATAGACGTCCAACATGATTGTTACAACCACATGTTATTCAAGAATGAAAATGGGAGGTCATTTCGATGGAATTTATCATTCGATTTCCATTGACAGTAAGGAGACACGATTCGATTTTTGTGGTAGTTGAAACTGCGACGAGAGTGCACACTTTATTCTTGTGCGTACGACATATCAGGTGCCAGACATAGCTAGAGTATTTGTCAACTAGATTGTAGGATTACATGGCATACCAAGAAGGATCATATATGATCGAGGATCATTGTTTCCAGGATGGTTTTGGACCAATGTCCAAGAGGCTTTGGGAACACAACTAAAATTTAGCACAACTTATCACCCAAAGACAGAAGGGAAAACAGAAAGAACAAACCAGATTTTGGAGGATATTCTATGGATGTATGTAATGGACCAATAGAAACTTTGGGAAGAATTATTTCCACTGGTAGAGTTTTCATACAATGAAAACTATCAAAGTATGATTAAGATGTCCCCGTTTGAGTTTCTTTATGGGTGGCTATGTCAGACACCATTGAGTTGGGATCGACTTGAGGAAAGGGTTCTAGTAGGACCAGAAGTGATACAAGAAATGGAAGAAAATATGCAATCGATAAGACAGAGGATTAAATAAGCGCATGATCGACAAAAGAGTTATGTTGATATGCATCGCGTTGACCACAGTTATGAAGTTGGTGACAAAGTATTCTTGTAGGTAAAAAAAAACAAGAGTTCCATCAAGTTCGGAAAGGGTGCTACACTCTCTCCTAGGTTTTTGGGACCCTTCGAAGATGTGGAAACGAAAGTACCAGTGGCTTATCGACTAGCCTTCCCTGATTCTTTGAGGAGTATGCACGATGTATTTCATGTATCTGTTTTGAGACATTATATTAGTGATCCTTCAAATGTTATTGACATGAGTTCCTTGGAGGTGTTCGATGAGGGTTCTCTTATGGAAGATCCAATCTGCATTCTGGACCATTGCATTTGACAACCACGACATCAAATAGTCAATCAAGTCAAGGTCTAGTGGGACAATTATAGTCCACACTCAGCTACTTGGGAGGATGCATTTGAGATGCGTCAATAGTTTCCTTACTTCTTTGATAGGTTAGAAATATAGATCTATGTCAGATACATTTATTACATTATTTTATATATATCGTACAAACATCGAAACAAAGTTTAAAACAAGAGGGAGTGTATGTAACATCCCTCTCTATTGAGCACACTATTATTGATTTATTCTTTGAGGACACTTGTGTGCAAATGATTCGGGTATGGTACATTATGATTTCATTATTTATGGGTTATATATGAAGATGTTGAGGTTGTATGGCTTATTGATTATATTTATGTATAAATATTGACAGATTCTTTTGACGAGTCATCCTGAGTGTGCAGGACACATGACATGTTAAGGATGTTGATGGCATCGATGGATTCCCTTGGACTCTGGATTGAGTCAGGTAGTGGATTATATCTATTGAGTATTTCATTTCATGCACATATGTTGTATGATTGATTATAGTATGATTTATGTATATGGAATTATTGAAAGTGTTTTTGTCAGTGGATGCAAGCTTGACGATGCTTGTTAATCTGACTCACATAAGGAGTAGAGGGGCCATGCACAAAAATAATACATTTGAGGGAGAGGTGTGAAAGCGTCCATGCCATAGCCTACTAGGAATCCCACCATGGTCTGATGATCCATATGGATTTCGATGGCCTCCCACCTATTCCAACTAGTTCATTTTGGTATTTTTCCAATTTGGAAGTTTTTTCCTAGTTTTCAGGTCCCTGACTTCCAGGGCCATTTTGAGGCCCTAAACAGAGTTTTTAGGGCTTTCCACAGTTACAATGTAGATGAAGTCAAATTTTCACAACAACATGTGTATTCCTCGGATATAAATTTCCAACGGGCTATTATGCGCCTAAAACGAAGATTGTATGCAAAATTTATGACCCCAGGAAGTTGATGTACTAGCTTACCCCAATGGGGCCCACATGACTTTTGGTGCTTCATCACCTAGGGTTAGGTTTTTGGATTTCTAGGGTTTTGGGCATTCATGTTTATTGTAAAAAGGCCTTCAAAGCCTCATGGTAATGATCTTCTTGCAAATGAACGCAACCTTCACATCTCTATTCAGAGATAAGCCTCCACCATTCTGGAAATCTTGTTTTCCGCTGCATTTTACAGTTTCAGCTTATTTTCTTATTGAATAGAAACCAATTTTACTTCTCCTTTGTTATTATCTGTTAAACATATTTTAATAATTTGTATTCATTTCATTCTTCTCATAAAATCTATATCAGTGGTGTCAGAGCAGTCCTCTCCTTGTCGTTCTTAATGCATGTGCCCAATGAGGTCAGGGTACAAAGAATTGGGTCTTGAGCTTGTTTCTCTTGAGGAAAAAATATATCGCATGCCCAAGCAACCTCTTATGGTGGAATAAAATAAATACGATGGAACAAGAGATCCTTTCAAAATGTTTCTTGAGGAATCCCTCATGCAACAGAGGAACGAGATGATGGAGAGTTTTGTGCAAATCTTCTGGCAGCTACCGACAGATGACGCATCTTCCTAAAGAGGAGGGATCGCCCCCTTCAAGGTACAAATCAAATTTGATATCTCTATATTTGAAGGTCAGATAGTCACATATGATATAGACAAATGCTTGAATCTACTAGAAGGGCATTTTTTTGTCCATAACTTTTCGAGTAGGGAAAAGATTATTTTTGTGCTCCTCAAAGTCGTTCCCCATGCCAAAGATTGGTGGAAAAAATTCTATGAGTAAAAGGAAACAAAGGAACCATCATTATTTATAGTCACGGCCACCTGAGAATCCTTTAGGGATTTTATTAAGTAACAATACTACCATGTCAAAAGTTATGACGAATTGTATACAAAATGGACCACACTACATACAGCATGAAAGAGACCAATCAGTGTCATAGTTCACAAATACCTTCCATACCTTGCGCACCAAGATGGGTATTAGGGATTCAGAGTGACATTTGGTGCTCAAGTATCATGGTGCTCTGCATAAATACTTCCAGACCGAAATTGAATTTCTGGACATCTCTTCCTTTGGCGCGGCCTATCGATATGCCATCAAAATTGAGCAGAAGCTCAAACAAAAGATGCGACAATTTGGGCCTGGGAACCCCACACAGAAAAAGCCAGGAAATGGTGGCCCCAACCTGCAAAACAACAGACAGGTAAAAGATGGATATTATTAGGACAACCAGTCCAAGCCGCAAGAAAAGAAGGACACCAGAAAGACAAACAAAGATACCGGGAAGTGGTGTGACTTCCATAAGATCCCTTGGTATAACACTGTTGATTGTCACTCAAAACAGACGTTGGTGGCTGAAGTGAAAGCCTATGAATCAGATGCAGGTTCCAAATCTGAGTCATAAAAAGAAAGGGAAACATAGATCATTGACATGGAGCCCAATCCCACCATTTCTACCACCAAGCTCTAGCCTGGTGAACCGGATGAGCCAGAAGAAGGAGAGCACCTTTTCCATTCACAGATGTGGGTAAGAGGCACCTCATTGCATTTCATTGTTGATAGTGGTAGCGATAAGAACCTCATCTTAGCAGAGGTCATCAAGCAGTTGGCCCTGTCAACAACACCACACTTGCAACCCTACACCATCGGATGGCTCCGCCAAGAAAGTGATCTTTACGTCATCCAACAGCATCGACTATCATACGACATCAAGCCCTTCAAAGACGAGGTATCGTGTAATGCTTATCCTCTCAAAGTTTGTAATGTTCTGTTGGGCCAACCTTATTTATGGAAACATCATGTTGTATATGAGTCTATGCCTTGTAGTGTTATTATTACTTTGAACAAGAAATTGTACAGGATACCCAAGGTCATCCCACCTAGTGTTATTTCCTTGATCTATGTCAATCAATGCAAGAAGGTCATCTCTCAGACCGGGAAATTTGTCTTCTTCATGATTCGCTCTCAGAGTGAATGAAATATTGTAGCCACATCCAGGGCCTTCGCGGCTAATCTCTCCACATAGAAGAAGCAAGTGGATAAGGTCATGGAATAATACTCAGATATATTCTCCTCACCTACTAGGGTACCTTTGCACTGCTAGGTCAAGCATCCCAATGATATGACCCCCGACGTACCGTTACCCAATGGGCTAGTCTATTGTTGCTCTCTGTTAGAAAATAAAGAGATCAAGAGGAAGATCCAAGAACTCCTCCACAAGGGGCACATCCATCCCATATCATCGCCTTGTAGGAGTCCAATCATGCTGGTGCARAAGAAAGACAAGGCCTGGTGACTCTGCATTCATTATCGAGATTTGAATAAAATCATGGTCCGGAACTGGTACCCGATTCCCCGAATTGATGACCTCCTTGATAAATTCACGGGGGAAAAATACTCCAGTAAAATTGATCTGAAGTCTGGCTACCACCAGGTCCCAATAGAAAATACAGATGTATGGAAGACCACCTTCAAGTAAAAATAAGGTCTTTTTGAATGGTTGGTCATGCCCTTTGGCTTGACAAATGCCCCAACTTTCATGAGAATGATGGACGACATCCTGTGACCTTTCACCAATAATTTTGTAGTGGTGTATCTGGATGACATCCTCATCTACAACAAGACTTGGGAGAAACACTTTTTGCATATTCAACAGGTTCTTCACACCCTACGGCAATACCAGCTATATGAAAAATTGGAAAAATGCTCCTTCAAAATGGACAAGGTCCATTACTTAGGCTACATCGTTGATCAGCATGGTGTGCATGTGGATCCAACCAAGACCCAGATCATCCGTGACTTTCCATCCCCAACCACACTCACTGAGATTTGGAGCTTCTTGGGCCTCACCAATTTCTATCGCAGGTTCATGTTGGGATTCTCTCATATCGCATGGGCCCTTAGCCAAGTAACCAGGGGTGGTGAGGAATATTTGTGTGGGGAATGTCCCAACAACAAGCCTTCAATGATATGAAGCAATGCTTGTTCTCATCCCTAGTACGTTCATTACTAGACCTGCAACATCCCTTTGAGATCGAGACAGATGCTTCATACTATGTTGTGGGCATCGTTCTCACTCAACATGGCCACCCCGTGGCATATCATAGTGAGACATTATCAGATGTTGTCTATAAGTACCCTATTTATGACAAAGAAATGTGCTATATTGTACAAGCCTTCCACCAATGGAGACACTACATTATTGGGAAGGTGATAGTCATCCACACTGATCATAAGTTGTTATAGTTCATGCAGACCCAAGGAAAATAGCAGAATGACCACCATCAGAAATGGTCCACATACTTGAAGCAGTTCCACCTCAACATCAAGTATAAAATAGGAAGTGCCAACTGAGTTGTTGATTGCCTCAGCTGACCTCCATGACACTCACCACAGTTCTAGACTCTTACGGCCATGAGACCTATGGATGGCCCCACCTCTACGTGATGGACCCTGACTTCTCCACCACTTACCAAATTTTGTGTGCAAACTTAATGGTCGCTAATTTCCATATTCAGGATGGGTTGTTGTGTCATCTAGGCCATCTTCACGTTCCATCAAGCGAGCGTGTGAAGATGATTTGGGAAGCTCACTACAGTCGGGTGGCAGGACACTTTGGCGTTGAAAAGACAGTGGTGGTGCTGCAGAAATAATTCTACTGGCCGAAACTTCGACAAGATGTTGGTAAGTATATCAGGTCCTGCACCGCATGCGCTATTGCTAAACCGACCACTAATAAATAGGGCCTATACACCCCTTTTCCTACTCCTAATAGGCTATGGGAATCCATCTCAATGGACTATATGTTGGGCCTTTCGTCCACCAAGTGGGGAAATGCCTATGTTTTTGTGGTTTGTGATCGCTTTTCCAAGATGGTGATTATGTTCACCTACGAGAAGATCATCACAGCAGAGGCCATTGCCAAGATCTTCTTTGAACTTGTATGGGTACATTTTTGGATCCCACAAACCATTATCTTAGATCGGGACATTCAATTCCTCAACATTGTAACAACCCTAAGTAATTAATCAATTGTCATGATTTAAATAATTGTTTAATGTATATTAGTTAATTAATTAATTAATTAATTGTCCTAATTTAATATTTGTTTAATGTATATTAGTTTAATTAATTAATTAATTAATTTCATGATTAAATATTTGGTTAATGAATTTGAGTTTAATAAATTATTAATTTATTAAATGGAGACTTAATGTATCGAATGATGGAACCATTAAAGAGAAAGGGGATAAGGTAGATGACACTTAATGGAAAGATAAGGTGGGTGAGACTTAATGAAAGTAGAAGGCGGTGAATGAGAGAGGGGGAAAGGAGGATAAGAGAATGGAAAAACACAGGAGAAGGGACTTTGGTTTTGGGGGAGCATCATTTTTCATAGGAGAGGACTGTATTGCTGGTTTGGGGCTGGAGTAGATTGCTGGAGGATGGTACTA
>JASDQU010011688.1:352460-363629 GCA_032191745.1 Picea mariana | reverse complement strand
TTGAACTCTTCCTCGTCCAACAATTTTTGGTTTTCGAGTTTTCCCCCAAGAACAAATATCCTCCTTCGTATCGTTCATATTCACAAAACCATTCTCTATGTGGTGTCATATGATATGATGCTCTTTAGTCGATCAACCAAACATCTTGATCCAACCGTGTACTGGTCGATGCCAGGTACACATCGTCTCCCTTATCTGGAGTAGCCTTTCTCTCAACCGATTGTTTCTCATTGGATCTTGTACTGAATTCCCTTTCCTTTGACTCATAGTCCCTTTTGTAATACCCATATTTACCGCATTTCTGGCATCTTCTCGTCAACTAAATAAGGGATTTATATCTACCCTTCGAATTATACTTTCTACCAGAGAACTTTATTTTTGTTGATTGGTTGACCTCTCAAGTAGATTTATTCTTCTAGGTCCCCATGTAGTAGCATTGTATTTACATCCATTTGTTATATTTCTAGATCAAATGTTGTAGCCAGAGACATTAGTACTCTAATAGAGGTTAATTTTGCAAAAGGAGAAAAATATCACCGAAGTTGATTCCTTCGATTTGGGATTATCCTTTTGCTGCCAGTCGAGATTTAGATTTCTCGACTGGACCTCTTGCATTCATATTTTTATTTAATACCCATTTGATACCGATAGGATTTCTTCCACTGGGTAATTCGATTAAGTCTCACATCTCATTCTTGTGCAATGATTCCATCTCTTCGACCATGGCATCCTTCCATATTTTTCCCTCTGCTGAGTCGACTGCCTCACCGACTGACTTGGGCTCAACATTGCCATAAGATACACAAATGAAGAATAGAAGTTAGGAGGACTATATCTTTCAACTAGTTTTCTTACTCGTTCTCACCTCCTTACAACCAGGGTCGATTCTTCCACCTCGTCTTCTAATTCAGTCGACTCATCTGAACCATCTTCTTCGATCCTCAGTTCAAACCACACCTTCTCTAGATTATTTTATGTTTGAACCATTTCTTCAGGCTCAGACTTCCTTCGGAATTCTCTGAATACCACATCTTGACTGTACACCATTTTCCTTGATCCAAGATCACAGAGCTTATATCATTTCATACCTTCTTTGTATCCAATGAAAATACAGGTGATTTCCTTATTGTCTAGCTTGCTCCTCGTTTCCTTGGCAACATGGACAAATGCATCACAGCCAAATAATTTAAGATTTGAAACCAAAGGCTTCTCACTACACCATACCTCATGTGGAGTCATGTTGACTAGTGCCAGCGAAGAAGACATATTCACTAGATATTTTGCAGTGTCGACTGCTTCCACCCAGAATTCTTGTGTGAGACCAACACCACTTAGCATGCTCCTTTCCTTGTCCATCAATGTTCTATTCATTCTCTCAAAAAATCCATTTTGTTGTGGGGTATATGGTGCAGAAGTTTGGCATGTTATGTCACACTGCTTACAAAACTGATCGAATTATTTTCCACTGAATTCACCACAATTGTTAGTTCTCAACACCTTAATCTTCTTATTTGTGTATTTTTCTACAAGATATTTAAACTCTTTGAATTTATCGAAAACCTCTTCTTTCTTTCTTAGGAAATATATCCATGTCTTCCTAAAAAAATCATATATGAAGGAGACATAATATAGGGATCCACCAAGAGAAGGAACTGAAACAGGGCCAAACACATCACCATGAACCAAATCTAGAATCCCCTTTTCCCTTGTCACTCTAGATGGGAACCTCACTCGAATTTGTTTTCCTGATATACAATGTTCACAAAAGTTGACTTCTAAATTAAATTCAAGAAAATCTTCGACCATACCTTTGTTATGCATAGCTCGAAGTCTTTTTTCTCCAATATGTCCCATCCTCTCATGTCATAGCATGGTCGGGTCAACTTTATGATGAATTGTTGAGTCTATTTGAATCGACCCATCTAGATTTGCGTCGAGTTGAGTCGAAGTCAATTCTACTTCAGGAGCAACGATGTTATTGCATCTAGTCGAGTCAACATTCCCTAATAAATTATATAGAGTTCCAATATGAAATCCATTTGTTAAGACCATCGCACCTCTGACCCTCTTGTATGCATCCTTCTGAAATAGAGTGTGCACCCATGCATCACTCATCTTTCTAACATATATCAAGTTTCTTTCCAAACCCTAAATGTGTAGCAAACTTGGAAGGGTTCTCCACCTCCCATCCTGTAGTATCAGTTGAACTCTTTGTCGTCTAACATTTTTTTGTTTTCGAGTTCTCCCCCATGAACACATCTCCTCCTTCATATCATTCATATTCACAAAACCATTATCTATGTGGTTTCATATGATAGGATGCTCTTGAGTCGATCAACCAAACATCTTGATCTGACTGTGTACTGGTCGATTCCACGTACACATCGTATCCCTTATCTGGAGTAGTTTTTCTATGGGCCTATTGTTTCTCATTGGATCCTGTACTAAATTCCATTTCCTTTGACTTGTAGCCCCTTTTGTAATACCCTTGTTTACTGCATTTCTAGCATATTCTTGTCAACTGAATAAGGGATTTAGATCTACCCTTCGACTTATAATTTCTACCGGAGAAATTTATCTTTGTCGATTGGTCGACCTCTCAAGTAGATTTATTCTTCTAGGTCCCCACGTAGGAGCATTGTATTTACATCCATATTTTATATTTCTAGATCAAATGTTGTAGCCAGAGACATTAGTACTCTAATGGAGGTTAATTTTGCAAAAGGAGAAAAATATCACAGAGGTCGACTCCTTCGATTTGGGAATATCCTTTTTCTGTCAGTCGAACTTTGTATTTCTCGATTGGACCTCCTTCATTCATCTTCTTCTTGAATACCCATTTGATACCGATAGGATTTCTTGCACTGGGTAATTATATTAAGTCTCACATCTCATTCTTGTGCAAGGATTCCATCTCTTCCACCATGGCGTCCTTCCAGATTTTTCCCTCTTCTAAGTAGACTGCTTCACCATCTGACTTGGGCTTATCATCGCCATAAGCTACACAAATGCATAATAGAAGTTAGGAGGATTGTATCTTTCAATTGGTTTTCTTACTCATTCTCACCTCCTTACAACTAGGGTCGATTGTTCCACCTCTTCTTTGGATTCAGTCAACTCATCTGAATCATCTTCTTCGATCCTCAATTCAAACCATACCTTCTCTATATTATTCTATGTTTGAACCATTTCTTCAGGCTCATACTTCCTTCCAACTTCTCTAAAGACCACATCTCGAATGTACATCATTTTCCTTGATCCAAGATCCCATAGCTTATATCCTTTCCTACCTTCTTTGTATCCAACGGAAATATAGTTGATTTCCTTCTTGTCTAGCTTGCTCCTCTTTTCCCTGGGAACATGCACAAATGCATCATAGCCAAATAATTTAAGATGTGAAACCGAAGGCTTCTTACTACAACATACCTCATGTGGAGTCATGTCGACTAGTGCCGGGGAAGAAGACATATT
Source organism: Picea mariana (assembly GCA_032191745.1). NCBI lineage: Eukaryota > Viridiplantae > Streptophyta > Pinopsida > Pinales > Pinaceae > Picea > Picea mariana. Next base: position 360,158 of record JASDQU010011688.1, on the reverse strand, counting down.
CACTAGATATTTTGCAGTGTCAACTGCTTCCGCCCAAAATTCTTGTGCGAGATCAACACCACTGAGCATGCTCCTTTCCTTGTCCATCAATGTTCTATTCATTCTCTCAAAAAATCCATTTTTCTATGGGGTATATGGTGCGGAATTTTGGCGTGTTATGCTACACTGCTTATAAAAATGATCAAAATATTTTCCATTGAATTCACCACAATTGTCAATTCTCAACACCTTAATCTTCTTATTTGTCTAGTTTTCTACAAGATATATAAACTCTTTGAATTTATTGAAAACCTCTACTTTATTTCTTAGGAAATATATCCATGTCTTCCTCAAAAAATCATCTATGAAGGAGACATAATACATAGATCCACCAAGAGAAGGAGCTGAAATAGTACCAAACACATCACTATGAACCAACTCTAGAATTCCCTTTTCCCTTGTCACTCTAGGTGGGAACCTCACCCAATTTTTTTTTCCATATATACAATGTTCACAAAAGTCAACTTCTAAATTACATTCGGGAAAATCTTTGACCATACCTTTGTTATGCATAGCTCAAAGTCTTTTTACTCCAATATGTCCCATCCTCTCATTCCATAGCATGGTCGGGTTGACTTTACGATGAAGTGTTGAGTCGGTTTGAATCGACTCATCCCGATTTGAGTCGAGTTGAGTCGAAGTCAATTCGAATTTAGGAGAAACAATGTTATTTCATCTAGTTGAGTTGACATTCCCTAATAAATTATATAGAGTTCCAATCTGAAATCCATTCGTTAATACCATCGCACCTCTGACCATCTTGCATGTATCCTTTTGAAATAGAGTGTGGACCTATGCATCACTCATCTTGCTAACATATATCAGGTTTCTTTCCAAACCTAAAATGTGTAACAAACCTGGAAGGGTTCTCCACCTCCCATCCTATAGTATCAGTTGAACTCTTCCTCGTCCAACAATTTTTGGTTTTCGAGTTGTCCCCCAAGAACACATCTTCTCCTTCATATCATTCATATTCATAAAACCATTCTCTATGTGGTGTCATATGATAGGATGTTCTTGAGTCGATCAACCAAACATCTTGATTCGACTATGTACTGGTCAATGCTAGGTACACATCGCCTCCCTTATCTGGAGTAGTCTTTCTCTCAATCGATTGTTTCTCATTGGATCCTATATTGAATTCTATTTCCTTTGACTCGTAGTTCCTTTTGTAATACCCAGATTTACCACATTTCTAGCATCTTCTCGTTAACTGAATAGGTGATTTAGATCTACCCTTCGACTTATAATTTCTACCGAAGAAATTTATCTCCGTTGATTGGTCAACCTCTCAACACTAATGCATCTTTGTTCGATCCTTCGATATTCTTCTTTCTCATTTCTTCTAACAGTGGAGATGCAACCACATATTCTAGCACTAATGTGGTTGAATTTCTCCCTACATCCACGACTAAGTTATCCCAGGTGTCTGGAAAATAACATAATAGGTTAACACATTTTGCCTCCTCAGTGATTTTAATATCCACAAAAGATAACTGGCTTATAATGATATTAAACGCATTTAAATGCTCAGTCACCGAACTACCCTCACTCATCCTCGGGAGATATAGTTTCTTTCTGAGAAACAACTTATTTACCAGGGATTTCGACCGGTACAAGCTTTCCAACTTGTCCCATAGTTTCTTGATTGAATCTTCACCTGAGATATTCAACAGTACCGAATATAAAAGACAAAGTTCAATCATATTCCTTGCCCTTCTCTCGAGTTCCTCCCATTCTTTTGTTAGCATAACTATCAGAATGGTATCTGGAGAGACTATTTCCCATTGTTCTCGATCTACAATGAGATATTCAATTTTAGGCTTCCAAAGATCAAAATTTTGGCCATTAAATTTTTTGATCTCTATTCTCAAGCTGCTAGGAATTCTTTAACACAATCTTTAAAGATTTCTAACTTATGACTCTAACAAAACCTATTTTTTAGCCCAGATACAACATTGTTAAACCAAACTCTGATACCACATGTAAGGAAATGATGAACACTTCCACACTAAACTTAGCAGAAGAGATGAAGAAAGATTTAATCAAGAAATTAAATAACAAAGCAAACACACAATACAAAAATATTTTACCCTGGATGCCCAAATGGGAAAACGAACATTCCTTGAGCGTTCTACTCTCTTGTTGTCGTATTCATTCAGAATAAAAGGTTAAATGTCTAACCTTGGTCTACACCTAAGACATAATCAACATCATACTTTTTTTCTTTACACAAGAACAACCTTGTAGCTGATTCGTCTTAAATCTGCATGACCAACAACCTCTAAAGATTTTCTATTCTACTATTATTGATTAGCCTTTACAACATTACAACATGCCTTCTTTATTGGCTTTATAGTAGGCAAAAACGTAAAGAAAAGTGCCCAAAAAATGGTTAGAGATCCACACAGATCATTGGCTACAAATTCGGTGAATCTCAGGATTTTATTATAGTCGACAACCAAGTCGGGGTACTAGTCGACTACCAGCCAACCCTCATTCGTTCTTTAGTCAATTGCAACACACTCGCCTGTCGACCTCTTGTCAATTGACCTCTTTGACTTCTTTTCGATTTATTTGAATTTGAATTTACCCGGTCGAACCACCTCGACCTTCGACTTACTGTCGATATATTCGACTTCGAATTTATCCGGTCAAACCACTTTGACCTTCATCTTCTTTTCGATTCCTTCGACTTTGATTGCCAGTCGTTCCACCTCGACTAGAATTTCATTGCAAAGAATATAACAACCCAACATTTGCTAGCTTTCTCTTTTCCCACAACCTGCACAACCCAAGGTATGAGATCCCCCTTCTCTACCATGAAGTCCCTCGTGCCTTTCGACTTCCCTCCAAGGCTCTAATGCACATGGTTGGCCAGAAAATCTCATAATTGGGGACTCCAAAAATTTTCAACTATTCCCAAAATGCTCATAACATCCTTACCAAACCTCTTAAGCCATTTCTTCAACATGAAAGTACATTATAGGCTCATAGCCCGATTTACAGTCACATAGCCCACAATTTCAACATAAACCCAATATCCCTTTCATGGCTATTCTCAAACGCAACATGAATAGTGCTATTTCCCAACACTAAGCTCTCTTCTTGTTGTCTCAAAGTCAACATGTAAAAATTGTCCCCTCTTCCTACTCGAATTTTCTTCTTCTCCCATGCTTGCTTGATTCTTACTCTTCCCCCGAGGCTGATTACACTCAACCCATGTTGTCATAACTAAGTGGGTTGACTTCCTCACCCAACCTCTTACATAAATTCAATTATTTGAGTTTTTAATAAGTCTAATGGATGAATTACTAAATGACAAACTAATTAATGAAGATGGCTTAAAACTCAAGGTATAAGGAAACGCCTCAAAACCTCATTAAATCCACTCTCTTGTAGAATCATATCTCCTCTCTCATACCACAACCAACAATGTGTAATTATTAATAATTCACTATGACCTGAGACATAGTGACTCACATTTACATTATAATTTAGTGGAATTAAAACTAGAAATGTGTTGCAACTCACTAACATATAACCTTAAATTAAACTAAAATTATTATTCTTATTATTCTTATAACCTAAAACCTTAAATTAAATTAAAATTATTATTGTTAATATTCTTTTAAGGAGAAATATTTGTTTTCCTAGATTTATTAGTTGATGACTTGTTATATTTAAGAAATTAGTAATTATGAGGGACATATAACTTGGAAGAAGCTCCCTCCACTTCTTTACGATTTTGATAGTTATTCAATCAAATTTAATTAATAAAATTCATTTGTTAAATAATTTTTTTTTAATGAAAAATATTTTTTAAGTTTTTATTATTTTTAAATTTTTGTTTCTTTTTATATAAAAATATTAAATACTCATCTCATAATTACATAGTACAGTGTATTAAATACAGTTTGAGTGGGCCTAATAGTTAAGAATATGTGTTTCTTTTTAAGAATAATAATAATAATCTATTTTTAAGGTCACAACCAAGCCAACACATCAAATTGGTGTATGAGACCCCCTTGTTTGTGGGATAAGGGACCCTCCTCAGCCTAGAAGTCACAAATTCAAATCACTTGACAGTGACCTTAAAAATAGATTATTATATATTATTTTGGACTTCCACACACACACATATATATATATATATTAGTGTGACTTAAAATTTATATCTATATTATATTGTATTGTATTAGTGTGACTTAAAATTTGAGTATATATTATAAAGTATATTAAGAATTAAAATAATAATCTAATTTTAAGATTCTGGTCAAAGTTAAAGACAAAATTGGTATATGAGAATTTTTTTTGTAAATATATTTTATCCTCTCATATTTAAATTTGAGATGTTTTAAAAAAAAATCACATATTCATAACCATTAAACTTACTCAAAATAATTAACTAAAAGATAAAAAAATATTAAAAAAAAACAAAAATTGACAACCAAAATCTTCCCAGAGGTGGAGCAGAATCTTCCCATTTCTTGGCTTCCACTCTCAGTATTCTTATCATTTTTTGGGAGGGGACATCCTAATCTTGATGTTTCGCTGTTCTCTGTCTTGTTCTTAATAATGTTCGCCAAGCTGGATGTTATCGAGCAACTAAAAGGGACCCTCCAACGTCCCAATCCCCCTGTTACTCACCTATGATCCCTGACTGGATTGAACGCCTCAGCGTCAATGTAAAGAGAATACTTTGTTGACATATCCAATTAATGCTGCTTAAGCTTCAATTCCGCCTCCAAACCCCACAGCCAATAGTGTACGACCCTGAGAACAATGGCGACAGAAACTTAGCATGAAGGAAATGAAATGCATTAACAGTATTCTTCGATTTGAATTTCACCGATAACATAAGATTTATAAGAATTTGTTCAACTTAAAAGGAGAGGATTAAAAACTTTATAGTGGTTTACTAAGCAAATTAGAATTGTGACGATAATGTGCAATCCAGATTCCAGACTGTGTTAGCGCGTAACGTGTATCTGTAATTAGAACACGGCATTCAATCGATCAATGTACTTGTTCGTAGACAAGACGTGAAGGTCACTGGAATACTTTATCTCCTCACTATCCACTGAGCTTGCACTTTGCCAACGACTATCTCCTCACCATCCACTCAGCTTGCACTTTGCCAACGGCTATCTCCCCACTATCCATCCACTATGCTTGGACTTCTTGCCAACGGCAATCATTAGGAAAGAAAGAATTCATATTAAATAACTATTACTATATTGATTTACTGTTCCATAGCTAAAAGGAGACTGGGATATTGGAGTAAAAGAAGTAAAAGAGCTTGTAGCAGTCATATAGGTGATTTTGCCAACGGCAATCATTAAGAAAAATCATTAAGAAAGGAAGAATTCATATTAAATATAAATAATTATTACTATATTGATTTATTGTTCCATAGCTAGACAGAGGAGAGTGAGATATTGGAGTAAAAGAAGTAGAAGAGCTTGTAGCAGTCATATAAGTGATTTTGCCAACGGCAATCATTAGGAAAGGAAGAATTCATATTAAATAACTATTACTATATTGATTTACTGTTTTATAGCTAAACAGAGGAGAGTGGGATATTGGAGTAAAAGAAGTAGAAGAGCTTGTAGCAGTCATATAGGTGATAATGTTAAAAGACAATTCCTTAACGAGTTCACCTTCTTTGTATTTGCAGGACGAAAAAAAGGTAAGGATTGGCTTGGTTATGTTTTCCAATATTGGATTTTTCATGTTATATCTTGTTCATCATGTGAATGGTGTGGTATTTGATTTAGCTTCTTTTATTTTTGTCTTAGTTTATTTTAGTATATTAAATTAAGAGGTACAACCATCATGTATTGATGTGGTATTTGTTGTACATCCATCATGTGGTTGGTATGATATTTGTTTTAGTTTCTTTTATTTTTGTCTCAATTTATTTTAGTATTTTGTACACTAAGTAATATTAAATCTGAATCTTCAGTAAATATTTCATAATAAAGAATTTCAAAAATTTTATAAATTTTATAATCCACAACATTTTGCACATAAAAAAATTAATAAATTACTCTATACTAAGTTGCAAAGTTGATTATACATGGTAATTGAAGTAATTTTCAAAAGGCACCAAGCAATTCTCATCCTGGTCATTGTTAAGTATAGGTAATCACATTCTTCTAGGCCATACACACATCTCTACAAGTTTTTTTGATCGAATACTTAACAAACTTAAGAATAATGATTAATTGAAAACCTCAAAAACTTCTTTATAAAATTTACAAGTTTATAACAAAAATTAAATTCAACCTAATAAAAGTAAAATAAAAGAAGGATTTTCTTAAAAACAAACAAGAACTTTATAAAATTTACAAGTTTATAACAACAATTAAATTAAACACAATAAAAATAAAGGAAATATTTTCTTAAAAAAACAAAACATTAAAAGAGATGACATAATGCATACATGATTAAAACTTATTATACCTTCAGATTCAAATTAATCAATTTAGAGAACTTATTTATATATAAACTATAAATATTTAAATAAAAGAAAAAATAAGTTATATTCTTGAGAATGGATTTGGTAAAAAAAATTAAGATAAATTTGTGATTTAAATAATTTTTAAATATACATTAAATATGTTATTAAAAAACTAACTACAAATAAAAATGAAAATGAAAATAATAGAATTTACTAAAATTTACAAAATTGTAAGTAATAATTAAGTTAAAAATGTTTCATGTTAAAAATTGTAATTTCTTTCTTATCGTATAAACAAAATTTTTTTATATATTAATATAATGTTTCATTAATTAATTTATAAATTTAAATTAAATTATTATTAATATTAATATTTTTTTTAAATATTTGTTTTTCTAATTTTATTATTATTATTCCATAATTGCTTTTATTTAAGAGATTAATAATTATGAAAAACCCCTTACTTTGAAGAAGCTTCTCACATTATGATATTGTGGTTATTTAACAAAATTTAATTAATAAAATTTAAATTTGTTTATTTAAAAAAGTAATAAGAAATAATTTTTTAAGAATATATATATATATATATATATAATGGAACAATATTATTATATTGAATGCATTATATTATTTTGGACTTCATGTCAGACTATATATATTCTTCTTACTTAAAATCTGACTCTATATATTTTAGAATACATTACATTCAATATATTTTGGTGAGTCAAAATGCTTATTGGGTATTTAAGAATCAATTTCTATCAACTCAGTTATGAAATTGAGCGTTGGAAAAGATTAAAGGAAGGAAGCTCGGGAAGAAAAGGTTTATTTTGCACCTCTCCAAAAGTGGAAACAGAAAAGCTTTTCATTTTAGAGTGTGAAACCTTCAAAGACAACGGGGACAGCTATGTAAGTATCTTGACAGGTAGTTCTTGGAATAGTTTATTCAGCCAAGGGAAAGTAGAGAAAATGGGAGGTTTATTCAGCCAAGGGAAAATAGAGAAAATGGGAGAGTTCATCATCAAACTGAACAGTAAAAGAGTATGTCCCATAAACTATTATTGACCTCGTAGATGTTAAAACAATTTCTTCTTCTTCCTCCAAAACTAATACTGTTCTGACAATGATATCTAACAATTTTTATTTCATACAAAGACAGTTAATTCAAAAGAAAGAAGAGAACAATGAATGCA
>JASDQU010011688.1:304813-316454 GCA_032191745.1 Picea mariana | reverse complement strand
CACCTATCCTATGGCATCCAACCCTTCAAGGATGAGGTAGTGTGTGATGTTTTCCCTCTTTATGTTTGTGATGTTGTTTTGGGCCAACCATATATCTGGAAACGTCATTTTGTTTATGAGTCTCGACCCCGTAGTGTCATAATTACTCTAGGGGGTCATCTCTACAGGATACCAGAGGTAGTTTCGACTACTTTTCCACCAAAACAGTGCCACAAGGTAATATCTCATATTGAAAAATTCATCCTCTTCACAGTCTGTTCAAAGGATGCACATAAGGCCACTACGACCACTGCAGCCTCAACACCTTCTATCCAGCAGAAGAAGATTGCATAAGAGAAAGAAGATATTGTTTCTTCAAGTACAATGGTTCCTATACAATGCCCCATAAATCCCATAGACAACAGGTTGGTGGAACATATTCAACCCTTCCAGCAACAGGTTCGTGACAACCTTCCACAGACCAAGCAATGCAACTTATCCAACAAGGCACGCAGCTCACTAAAATTCAGATTTAGAAAATGGTTTCCCCTCTTCCCCGGACACTCAACACAATGGAGACCATTTATTCCTAAGGGGGAGGATTGATACATATGGATATTGGTGGCCACCCACATGTTCCAAATTCCAACTAGATCATCTGGACAATTTTTGGTTCAACACGTTTCTATGTAATGGGGACATTTCTTTGTAACTATGGGTTTTGCACTTACAGGGATGTCTTGAATCCCTACAAAGAATCCATGTGGATATTGGTGTCCTCCCACCTATTCCAACTAGATTATTTTGGAATTTTTCATGTCATTACATCTTTATGTATTTCTAGGGTCGTTCTGGGGCTCTAAACAGTGTTTTATTCGCTTTCCAAAGTCAAATTGTAGACAAAGTAATTTGATGGAATAATGCATAGTTCTTTAAAATACCTTTCCAACAAGATATCACACACCTAAAACGAAGATCGTATTCAAAAGTTACAACCCCGGGAAGTTAATGTACTAACTTACCACAACATGGCCCACATTACTTTTGGTGTTTCATCTCCTAGGATTAGGTTTTTAGATCTCTAGGGTTTTGGAATTCATGTTTATCCTAAAAGGTCCTTCAAAGCCTCATTGTAATCATGTTCTTGTGAATGAGCATATTCGTCACATATCTTCTCCAAGATAAAGTTGCCACCATTCTAGCCAGTCTTGCACTCTGTATTTTTACAGTCTCTGTACATTTGTTTCATTAATAGAAATCATGTATTGTTGTCTTTCTCTATTTCTGGAAATTTTATGTCTATTTCATTGTAATATCTTTGCTTTCATTTAATTTCTAAAATAATGCGAATCATCATTATAACCTAAAAGTGAGAAGTTTATTTTTGTTGGATATTCTGAAGATGACAAATTTTATCGACTTCTTCAACCTGTTGCACATATGTTGTCATTGATGTCAAAGTGGTCACAAACATGGTCAGTTATAGTGCAATAACATACAAGGATGAAAAAAAAAGTGTGTTTAATAAAAGACAGTATGGACCAAAGTATGACGCACAAAGGGAGGAAGTCACGAAAAGATGAAAATAAGAGTGCATGTAATAACAAAAATTATGACACAAAGTATGACGCACAAACAGAGGAAGTCATGAAAGGATGAAAATAACACTGCATAGAAGGATCAAAGGATGAAAGGATCAATGGAGAGTAAGAATATCAATTGATAAGACTTGATGGAATATATGATCGGTCGATGAAAAAATTATTGGCGATAACATATAGTTGTAGCTGGATCGACAAGGGCATGACTTACGATGTAGTTTAGAAGTGAAGTACGATGGAGAAAAATGAAACAGAGTAGATTGCGACATATTTACCTGACCATTGTTGTGAATTGGAGTGACAAATACTAATGTTGTAGTGTGATGAACGATGCAGTGGAGTGTGACGAAATGAATCTGGTCTCTTGTGAGTGGCACATAAGAAAATCTGCAGGGTGCCTTGAGCTAGTGTGATGAACGACATAGTGGACTATGATGAAACAAGTGGAAGTTCAATAGTCAAGTAAGTGAGTCACCAGGGAACACTCATAGTCTGGTGGGGCTACTGGGTGAGCACACTGCAGGGAAAGTGAGACAAGTTTAATACTTATGACTTGAATTTTGTGCTCCTATTCTATCTGTGCATTGGGTGCTCTGTAATGTAAATGGTTGCATCAATTTTGATGGGATGAAATATTTGGTCACAGAATCAATCCTTCGTTAATAATTTAAAGTATCAATGATGATCCTTGAACATTTTCATAAAACAAGGAATATTTGGTTCGTTTGATTTAGTGAAAGAAATTCCAGTCGTAACTGCACAAGAAATATTCTTAATTTAGAGAGAAGTATGTCCACATATAACTAACTGGACTTTGATGTCATCAATATAATTTTTATGTGTCCACATACTTAATTTAGATAGAAGTGTTTCTACATATGACTAACTGTGCTTTGTTCTAGTCAAGATATGTCCACAATATAAATGTTATGCATCCAAATACAATTAGTTGAGCTCGGGAAAATATATTATAAATAGGTATGTGTGTTGATCGATTATGGTGTTGATGCAAAAAGAGGGAAAATGTTATGTAATTGGTGAAAGGAACTGAACTAGGGATATCTTAGACGGTGTTTGAATCGAAGAGAAAATTCTTGTGAAAGGTCTAGTTATGTAAGAAATATTTCATTAGAGAAAACTGAATACATGGAGGTAGGGTGGTGCAAGGGAGAGGGTTGGTGTCCTCATCATTTGTAATGGGTTGGTGCCTGAGAGTATTGGTGTCCTCATTATTTTCAACAGGTGGGTTCCTGCCAAGCTGAAAGATTATAAATTGTAAGTCAGTGCTTGCAGAAGAACATAAAAAAAATATGTTTTGTGGTTTTCTCCTACATTGGGTTTCCACGTAAAACTTCTGGTGTAATTTTTTTTTTGTGTTGTTTTGATTTATGTATGCATTGGTGATTAAGAAAGCACATTGAATAATATTAATAATTTAAAGAAGATAAAATCGAGAAAATTGATGTAATATTGATGTAATATTGATTCACCTCCTCTCTCAGTATTACTGTGAGTCTCAACAATTGGTATCAGAGCAAGTTTCTTCCAATAACAACCTAATAGTTGGAAGGAATATCACACAAAAAGTATGGAAATTTAAGGTTCCTCTTCTTCTTCAACCACACCTCCTCTATTCAATGGAATATTTTTTTCTTTCTGGAAAATCAGAATGAATACCTACTTGATGTCTCTTGGTATGGAAGTCTGGAAGATCATGGTACATGGTTATAAAATCCCAACAACTCCTCCAACTAATGAAGTTGGTAAGAAAAATTATTACAGTAATGCAAGAGCTATGAATGTTATCCAAGGTGGGCTTGTAGAAACAATTTTTTTTAAAGTAATGCAATTGGAATCCACAAAGAAAATATGGGGCAAAATGGTAAACAAATATGAAGGAGATTTGAAAGTGAAGTATGCCAAACTTCAAGCTCAAAGAATGAAATTTGAAAGCCCAAGGATGAGTGAAGATGAAAATATTGCAGGTTTTTTTCTTAGAGTAGATGAGACTATGAATAGTATGAAGGGGCTACATGAGAATATTGAACAAGCTATTGTGGTTGATAAGGTAATAAGATCTCTTCCCTCAAGAATTAATGTGACGGTTTATGCTATTGAATAAATTCATGAGCTAGATAAACTAACTATGGATAGGCTCCATGGAATATTCACTGCTTATGAGATAAGGACTAGGAAAGAACAACAAGATGTAAAGGATGCAGTCTTCAAGGCATCAACATCTTAGGATCATGATTCTTCTTAATAGTTCTCAAATGAATAAGAAGCTAAATTTGTAAGGAAATTGAAGAGGGGCTCTGGAAAGTATAAAGGTATTCTACCATTCAAATGATTTCATTGTGGTAAAGTTAGTCATTTTGCATCCAAATTTTCTTTCAAAGAAAACAACACCAATGAAAAAGGAAGAAAAGGAAAGGATAAACCTAGGGAGTTTAGAAAGAAAAATTCTTTTAAAAGAATCAATTTTTATTTAAGGGAGAATAACTACAAATCTTCAGAGAATGAAGAAGAAGAATATGATCTAGATAAAACTCAAGATGAAAAAATTATCATGGATTTAGAGAAACAAAGACCCAATCAAGAAAAACTAGGGACAAAAGAGTGTGAAGTTGTAGTCGACATGGAAGGAGAATTCATTAGTGCTCTGGAGGAAATTTACCGACTCAAGAAAAAGAATAGACTAAGTAAATAACATTTACAAATTTATAATGAAAAAGACAATGAGATTAGAAAAGATACATTCATCTTAAAAATCCAACTAGAAGATGCCAAAAGAAGGGAAGAAATATTGATTAATCAGATAAAAGAAAAGGAGAACATTTGTGACAACCTAGAAGAATAAATAGTATCCTTAAGAAAATATCTAGAGAATTCCAAGACTCAAATTAATATTAAATTCGTAAGAGAATATGAAAGCCTAGATAACATTCTCAACAATCAAAGATCACCGGATGACAAGAAAAGACTAGGATATAAAGAAATTTTGAACGTTGTCAAGGGTGAGTCAAGCATCGACACATAAAATACTAAGAAGCGCACAAGATATGCCAATGCTCTCAAGGGATACAACAGTCAGGTGAACAAGTGAGGAAATGAAAATAAGAAGTAGTAATAAATGGATCATCCCAACCAAGCAAACAAATATGAAACAAGGAAGCAACATATTCATTAATTTTATCAAGTTGGCATACAAAGACCAATTCCTTCAAGTAAGTTCTTCATTCCAAGGAATCCAAACTTTTTATATGGATATTGTTTATCTTCTAGTGATTTGTACATAAGGTTATGATTTGCGGGACTTTTAGATATAACAAAAATGTAGGAATGAGATTCAGTAAACCTCAAATGGCTATGGTTCAAAACTCTTTCAATAAATCCTTCTCTTCTTTACTGAATGAAATCTAGTGCCACATATGAAATAATTTTAAACAAAAGGAAGGTGAATGTAAAATCAAGATGTTGTCTATCTTTAAGTAAGTCAGACAAGAAAATTTTACCAAGGTTTGGAGGACGAAAAATGTGGACTCACTCTATATGCCAAAAATCAAGAAAATCAATGGTATATTGACAGTGGCTGCTCCAAGCACATGAAAGGAGACAAGACTGAGTTTGAATTCCTAACTAAAGAAAAATGTGGTAATGTTACTTTTGGAAACAATGATCCAACTAGAATTAGAGGAAAATGAACTATTGTAATAGATCAAGATAAGAAGGGAAAGAGAAAAGCACAAAATGTGTTGTATGTAGATGGTCTAAAATATAACTTGTTAAGTGTAAGTAAAATGTGTGACCAAGGACACAATGTTATCTTTCATTCAAAAGTTTGTAAAGTAATGGATGCAAATATAGGGAAGACCGATGTAAAGACAGTTAGAACTCCAGGGAATGTGTATGTCCTAGAAGAAGGAAAAGAAAAATGTAGCATTGGTAAAACTGATGAGATATAGCTTTTGCAAAAAAGACTAGGTCATCTTAGTTTTAATTAGCTTGTTAATCTAGGAAAAAAATATATTGTACGAGATACTCCTAAAATTTTCAAACCTGAGAATATTGTCTGCAAGTCATGTCAATTTGGAAATGAATCAAGAGTTTGATTCAAGGCAAGATAACACTACACGACTTGACCTCTTGAGCGGATACATACAGATATTTGTGTCCCTACTAGTACACAATCCCCATGAGGTGAACAATATTCCATATTGTTGATTGATAACTATACCGGGATGAATTGGGTTGGACTATCGAAGAATAAATTTGAGGCTTTTGAAAAATGTAAAATCTTCAAAGCGCGGGTAGAAAATGAAATGGACTTAAAAATAAAGTGCTTAAGGTCAGGAAAAGGAGGAGAATTCACATATGATGAATTCAATAGTTATTGTGAAAAACATGGGATCAAGAGCTAATTTTATATTGCAAGAATCCATCAGTAGAACATAGTTGCAGAAAGGATGAATAGAACAATTCAAGAAATGTCCAGGGCCATTCTTGATGAATCAAAGGTACCTGATGCCTTTTGGGGAGAGGCCATTCAAACTGATGTCAACATTATCAATAAATCTCACATAAGAGTAAACAACAATAAAACTCCTCCTGAGCTATGGCATGGAAGATCAACATTAATAAAACATTTCAAGGTATTTGGAAGAAAATGCCACATTAAATGAAATGAAGACAATTTTGGCAAGTTTGAAACTAGAGCTGATGAAATTATCCTATTAGGATACTCCTCTAGGAGAAAAGGGTACAAGTGCTACAACAAAAGACTCCACAAGATTGTTGAGAGTATAGATGTCAAGGTAGATTAAGAACCACTTCATCCAGTGAGACACCAACATCATGATGATCCATATGATGAACCAAACAAGAATGAACCATAAGATGACAGAATGAACAAGAATCGGGAACTAGAGGATTCAAAGGAAGAGGAGAGACGAAACACCATAGTTAAATACTCCATCAAGCTATGTTCAAAAACATCATCCGGAAATTCATATTCTTGGAAACAAGGAAGCATGTGTAAAAACTAGAAGAAAACATATAGATATTTATAACTCTGCAAATTTTGCATTGTTGTCTGTAAGTGAACCCCAAAATTTTGTGCAAGCAAGTCGGGATGACCACTGGGTTAAAGCCATGAATGAAGAACTAGACCAAATAGAGAAAAATGAGATTTGTGGTCTTGTTCCAAGACCCAATAACAAGAATGTAATTGGAACTAAATGGGTATACAAAAACAGGTTGAATGAAGATGGACAGGTAGTCAAAAACAAGACCAGATGGGTATGCAAAGGGTATGCTCAAGTGAAGGAGTGGAATTTGAAGAAACCTTTTTCCCTGTTGCAAGAATTTAATTTATCAGGATGTTTATGGATTTTGCATGCTACAAAAAAATTAAATTTTATCAGATGGATGTCATATCAGTCTTTTTAAATGATGACCTAGAGGAAGAAGTTTATGTGAAGCAACTAGAGGGTTTTCATCTGATTGACAAAAATGATTATGTATGTTGATTAAAGAAATCCTTGTATGGGATAAAATAAGCTCCAAGAGCTTAATACTACAGTCTGGACAAGTATTTTCACCAGTAAGGATTTAAAAAGGGAACAGATGATAGCAACTTATACATCAAGGCTGAACGTAATGGCCTATTAATTATTGTAGTATTTGTTGATGATATTATTTTTGGTAGTAACATTGAATTAATGAGTAAGAAGTTTGTAGCTGCAATGCAATAAGATTTTGAAATTCCTTTGTTGGGGGAACTCTCCTTCTTTCTTGGTCTATAGATTCATCAATCAAAAAGAGGAGTTTTCATTTCTCAAAGTAAATACCTCAAGGAAATTTTGAAGAAATTTGTCATGGAAAAATGTGCACCAGTAAGAACTCTTATGTTGGCCCTCGACCAAGTTTTGAGGAAATCTTGGTCATGTTTGACCACTTTTTTGACTTCGACACAATGATCAAGAAAGGAGCGCCCAAGCAGAGCTGAGATCACGGATATCACTTGTTTTGTGGGCTTTGTGGACCCATCAAGGGGTTCATTAGGGTTTTTGTAATGGGTTATGGGATGTCGGCCGATGGGTTTACCCATGTTTAGGCCCTATTGTAAAAGTATAAATAAGCAAGAATGTATTATAGAAAGTAGTTAGAAGAGAAGAAAAGCGATGTAAGAGACTTAGAGAGCGAATTCTAAGTAGCTAAGTGCAAGTAGTTCTGATTTCTTTGTGCAACATAATGTGTATGTAAATATCTATGCTTGATAAAGGAGTTGGCTCTATTCCTTGACCTAATTTTGGGAAGGAGGATCGGGTGCTCAGTGCACAGATCTCCTGTCCTCTGTGAATCTTGGCTCTGTGGCTTAGTGCATAGGAGCAGATGAATGTAAGAGATTGGAGACTAATAAAGAGGATGAAGCAATTGGCAGATGTAGCCCCACACTGGGGTGAACCACGTATATATTGTGTCTTCTGGTTGCTTCGTGTTGTGTTGTTATATTGTGAATCCGCTTTTCTTATTATGCATGTTAGATAGATCTATAGATTCTTAGTGCTTCACATGTGTTAAGGATGGATGAATTTTAGATCTAACTCATGGTTATGTGCTAAGTAGTTGGAGTCCTTTGTTGCTTGTGGAGCCTGATTATCTTGCTGATTCATAGGTCTTGTGTTTTTCAGTCGTTTTTATACCCCATGAAGAATTTACACCCCAGAAGTATGTACATTATTCCACACGGGGGAGTGCAAAGAGGGGGTACCCCCTTTGCGAGGTCCGGGGGGGCTATCCCTCCGACTGGGGGGTTCGAGGGTGAAGCCCCAGAAGGAAAAATTGCCTTGTAAATGTATATTGTAATTTCATTGTAAATATGGACCGTTCATTATAACGTCACAGATATAACGGTAGAAATTATATTAGGGTTTTTTTCCCTAGAAGGTAACCCTCTGTTATGAGGGAAATGTATTCCGACTATGCATTATGGCGAATATTGTATTCTGAGATGAGAGACTATGAGAGAAAGAAGAGGAAGTTACAGCAGGTTTGCTGTAGGTTGTATCCCTTCATATGTTGGATAATAATAAAGGAAGGACCTGACAATTTCTATGGTGGACGTAGCCCACACTGGGTGAACCACGTAAATCTGTGTCTCTATTTTATTGTGTGTCTTCTGTGTTTTATTTCCACATTTGTTTTATTTTATTGCTCCGCGGTCTTGTTTTTCTAACATTCTTAATCTTTACAGTTACTGCGTCGATCTACCTTAGGGTTTGTTCTGCGATGTTAATGAAGCTAATGAACTAATGCATAGCATATACTAAGTGTTATTAAAATAGTTGTGAAGTGTAGTAATCACAGATCTGTGTCCCATTTTGGTTACAGACACCTGAGTCCTGTAACCCTCGTGCCTCTACCTCAGGTGAGACTTCGCCTGCTTCGCAGGTGTTTCCGAAAGGGTTGATAGTTAGGGTTTTGTTGGTGCGTTTTTGAAGCGTTGAACCCTGGGTCTACCCCTATGCCAAAAAATGGTTCTGTGGCTGGGACTCAAACTGTGATTGCTGGTAAATGAAGAAAAGGGGAGCTCTGTGCATAGATCTGATGTTTTAGTGCACAGTACTCTACTTGACTTGCGAAGCTCTGTGCTAAGAAAGAAACCTGATCTGAAGAAAAGAGGTAAGATCTTAAAAGAGGTAAAGCTTTGTGCTTTGATAAGAGTAAGATAAGCAAAATTTTTTGTTTCAAAAGTATGAATTTAGGTATGTTTAATAGATTTTTTCCTAGTCTAAAAGCTAGGGCACAGTTAGAAGAAAGATTTGATCTAATTAAAGCTAATAGAAATGAAGAAAGATATTTTATTCCTATGCATAGAAAGAATTTTTGGACTAATAAATGGATGCAGGAACCTAGAAATAACGTTTGCAGATTGCAGGTCCAACACTGTGATCCTATTGCATAGTACAGGAGAACTTGGCGAACTTACAAGAGAAAGAGAGGATTGCCATTATGTTATAACTACAAAAGACTGAGATATCTTGCTAAGGAATGCCCTGGTACAGGTCCTATTTGTCTTTGTTGTAGAATTTTTGGTCATGAAGTTGAGTATTGTCCAAAGATGATTGCTAAAGTCGAACGAATGAACATGAGACAAGAAAACCATGAAGGAATTAAAGAGAATAAGAGCATGTTAAAGAATCATCAAGAGAATAAGTCAGAAAAATCTCAGACTATGTTATCACAGTTGAAAGAAACGATGAATGATCACAAGGATGTCAGTTTACCAAAGATCTTGAAGGTAAAACAATGCATAAATGCAATAATATGAGACTTTGACATAGATTGTGTCTTGGATGAGGAAACACAAGTGAATATTATAACAGAAGACACTTGGGAAATTTTGGGAAAGCCTATTGTGGTACCTTCATTGGGAAGGATAGGCTTGTTCAAAGGAAAGATGATAACCCTATGTGGAAGAGTTACTAATGTACCTGTTATCATCCATGGAACACCGACTGAAGAGAAATTTGAAGTCATTAAGTTTGTTGAGAACAATTCCCCATTCCAAGTTTTGTTAGGAAAGAATTGGATCGAGAAGGATCAGATCATAAGGAAAGAAAAGGAAGAAGCCACAGAAAAGAAAAAGCAAGAACTACGGGATTTCATAGCTAGAAAAATAGATCGAATGATAGAAGAATGAGAAGATAAGTAAAAGCAAGAGAGGGAAAGAGAATTAGTTGTTGAAGTTGAAAGAACACAAGAAGGTTTGAAGGACCTATCCATGCAAGAAAGAAGAAAACCCACCCTGGAATTAATAAGAGAAGAGGTATTAACTTCGAACCCTTTGAGAGCACATCAACAATGCGAAGTCACTATGCTAGGAGAAGATAAGAATAGGAATGGAAAGAGAAATCTAGAAACAGTTAGAGAAACTCAGATCACAGGAAAGAAGCCAGGGAAGCTCAGTAAGAATAAAGCCAAGTTGGAAAAGCTACAGGAATTTACATGGAAGACTTCGCAGGAGACAGGTTTGCAGGATTTCAAACTCGCTGGAACAACATAACCGCACAGAATGGGACTTCTCCCCAATGAAGCTATATGACCATTGGAGGCACCCTGACCGTTAGAACGACACTCCATAACGGATAGGAAACACATTTATGGGTGGATGAACCGTGTTTAGGACATTGAGACTGTGCCATAACAGAGAGATTCACATTAATGGAAGCATTCCTACCCGTTGGAAGAGTCTGTTATGACGCTCGCTTATTTAACCCATCGGATGTACACCAGGACCAATTTTTCCCACCCGTGATTATCTGAGAAAAAAAGAGAAGTGATTGTGTGTCGAGCCATGTTATCATACCTCACCATCCATTTCTTACTCCACCATCCGTTCGCCTACCCCAAACTACCTATTTAAAATTGAGAATGTTGGGCGAACACAATGAGTTAGAGAAGTCCGTTGAGGAGTTTCTTAAGACGTTTATGGCTGATAAAGCTATGTTTGAAGGAGTACAGGCATCGTCGACTAGGGGACTGCAGGCTTCCCCTTGGACTGGATGATGTTCGGGCCATACTAACCCCACGACTAAGCAACGAAGTAAGCATTGCGAAGATATGGTGAATGTGAATTAGATCTCGTTGATCTTACCAGATTATATCCCTCCTTTGGCTGGAACGGTTATCTGCGACAACATCCAACGAGACTTCAATTACACTTTGATCACCATGTACATTCTAAAAGGAATACGCGTAGTTGGGAGTCAGCTGGGACAGATCCCACTACTGAAGAACATTGACTTTAACATGGGGGATAGAAAGAACAATGCAATGCTTGCACCTCATAGACACTTGACAATGATTATTGGGAAGAAGCCTTGCTTGGTCTCCCAGCCTTGGATTAAGGAGCTCGCGCAGTCCACTATACTCAATGTGATGAAGATTTCCCATTTTGGCCAACACCATGAGGTTAACGCTTGCGTTAAAATCCTCTTTTCGTGCTATCATGGCGAATACCTATGGCTTGATAGGCGAATTATTGTGGATTTGGCGTT
>JASDQU010011688.1:283679-296402 GCA_032191745.1 Picea mariana | reverse complement strand
AGCGGTCGGAAAGGCGCAAAGAATAAGGGCGTCGTTCACTTGAAATTCGCGACGGAAAATCAATGTTTGTGAAACATTGGTGCAGGCAGCTTATGAGGTAATGAAAAATGTGAATTGGCTGCCAACACAACCTTGTGGTGCACCAATGATATGTCAAAGCAATGGCAATCGAACGATGTGTTCCATTCCTACTATCAGCAACTGAAGGTTTTCATTGAAGCGTTTCCGCGCATGACACCACACACCTTGCACCAGTACCGACCTTTTGCAAAGTTCCGCATAGATCGCCATTTTATATATATCATTGTGCATAGATATGAGAGCAAGGAAGAGTTGCAATCATATTACAAGCTAACAGACGACGACATGGAGCATATCATGAAGGAGTGGCCGACGGAGTTCCTTGTACCGGTTGATGAAGAAAAACTCTTTGACCTTGACATCATAGGAAGCCTTTTGGTCACCCGGGTCAAGCATGCTAGACAGTCTAGTGCGAAGAAGAAGAAGAAAAAGGAGGAAGCCAAGAATATAGAGACTGATGAGGAAGAAAATGCCTCTAATGAAATTGGATTTGGCTGACCCATGGGAGGAGGAGGAGGAGAAGACCAAGCAGAAGGACAAGGCAGAGGGGATGAAGGAGAAAAGAAAGGAGAAGGTGAAGTTACACCGCCAAAATATCCCCCTACTGAAACACCACAGAAGAAGAAGGTTTCTCCGCAGAAACCTTCAGCAAGAAAGAAGACCCGCGCCAATAAGCCCCATCTAGAGGCCATGCTCATAGAAGATGACATCAGTCTAGTTCGTGGAGCCATGGAGGATGCATCTGAGGATCTCTTGCATAGATACGGAGTGAAGCCAGAGGAGTTGTATGGAAGAGTTGAGAAGGAATTCAAGGAAATACAACAGGCTATTTGATCTGTCCGTGTAGTGCCTACTGTGCCTTCCTCGTTGAAGATTGCAGAATTAGGGGATGATCCTACCCAATTAA
This sequence comes from Picea mariana, assembly GCA_032191745.1. Taxonomy (NCBI): domain Eukaryota; kingdom Viridiplantae; phylum Streptophyta; class Pinopsida; order Pinales; family Pinaceae; genus Picea; species Picea mariana. The sequence continues at coordinate 295,414 of JASDQU010011688.1, read as the reverse complement.
GAAGACATGCAAATGAGAGAGAGGCTCGAATTCAGAAAGTCCAAGAAGAAAAGGAGAAGGTTATAGAAGCCCTGAAGTAAGAGAAAGAGGAAGTCTTAGAGAAACTATGAGTTGCGCGGTACTATGTAACCGTTTATGAAAATGAGAAAGATGAGTTTCGGTCAATGCTAGAAGAGGAAAAAGCAAAGATATAGAGAGAAAAGGACCAAGCGGTGGATAAAGCACTTAGCTCTGTGCCAAGCTTGGCACATAAGGAACAAGAATCGATTGAGAATTAAGTGGCGAAGCTCATTGAGGCCATCCAACAACTTCAAGCGAGGATAACGGAGTCGAAGATTCAAGCAGTACTGAGCACTCTGTAGGAGGTGCGCGATTAGAGGGAGGAAACCTCTAAGAACACAGTTGGAAGGATCAGAGCCCTCACCTCAGAATGAAAACAACTGAGCGACAGAAGCACGCAGACTTATGACCACCTCATAGAAACCCAGATCTAAGTAAACTGGAAACACAGTTACAGGAGGCACAACAATAGGCACTGTCAGTATAGGCGCAGATGAAGCTACTCACTGCAGTCGAGAGAATGAAAATATCACAAGAACAACGTGCGGTACATCAACAAATTACTACCATCCAGAGGAGAGTAATGGAAATCGCACAGAAGCTGCAACCTATGCAGAATGATGCCTGTAAGGTATTTGAATAAATCGAAGGACAAGGCTCACAACTCGACCAAGTGGTTGCCACAGTGGAACAACACCTGGAAGGGCATGTAACAGAGAAGATGATTCAAGATATTGCTAAGAAGGAGGCTCAGGCGAAGAAACAAGTCGAGGCTGATCGAGTGAATATCGAGGCCTTTGAAACAATGTTTTCCAGACCTGAGTGACTTTGGACGAGTCATAGGTGAGTGTTGGGGGCTTGTTGACCCTCGACCAAGTTTTGAGGAAATCTTGGTCAGGTTTCACCATTTTTTGCACTTCGACACAGTGATTGAGGAAGGAGCACCCAGGTGGAGCTGAGATCGTGGATCTCACTTGTTTTGTGGGTTTTGTATACCCAACAAGGGGTTAATTAGGGTTTTTGTAATGGGTTATGGGATGTCAGACCATGGGTTTACCCATGTTTAGGCCCTATTGTAAAAGTATAAATAAGCAAGAATGTATTGTAGAAAGTAGTGAGAAGAGAAGAAAAGCGATGTAAGATACTTAAAGAGCAAAGTCTAGGTAGCTAAGTGCAAGTAGTTCTGAGTTCTTTGTGCAACAGAATGTGTATGTAAGGCTCTGTGTTTGATAAAATAGTTGGCTTTGTGCCTTGACCTAATTTTGGGAAGGAGGATCGGGTGTTGAGTGTGCAGATCTCCTGTCCTGTACGAAGCTTGGCTCTGTGGCTTAGTGCATAGGAGCAGATGAATTAAGATATTGGAGACTAATAAAGAGGATGAAGCAGTTGGTGGACGTAGCCCCACACTAGGGTGAACCACGTATATCTTGTGTCTTCTGGTTGCTTCATGCTGTGTTTTTATATTGTGAATATGCTTTGCTTATTATGTATGTTAGATAGATCTATATATGCTTAGTATTTCACATGTGTTAAGGATGAATGAATGTTAGATCTAACTCATGGCTATGTGTTAAGTAGTTGGAGTGCTTAATATTTACAGTTATTGCTTCAATCTACCTTAGGGTTTTCTCTGTGATGTTAATGAATCTAATGAACTAATGCATAACATCTTCTAAGTGTTATTAAAATACTTGTGAAGTGTTGTAATCACATATCTATGTCCCAACTTGGTTACAGACACCTGAGTCCTGTAACCCCCCTGCCTCTACCTCGGGTGAGACTTTGGTTGCTTCGCAGGTGTTGCTGAAAGGGTTGGTAGTTAGGGTTTTGTTGGTGCGTTGTTGAAGTGTTGAACCCTGGGTCTGCCCCTGTGCCAACATCTTATGATTACCTAGTGCAAACTCAAGAAATATGATGATGCTCCAGAAATATATCAAACCACGTACAGGTCTATGACAGGAAGTTTCCTCTATCTCATATCTTCAAGGACTGATATCATACAAGAAGTGGGTTTGGTAGGAAGGTTTCAATCCAATCCTAATGAAATGCATGTCCTTGTGGTTAAAATAATATGTAGATACCTACAAGGCACTTTTGATTATGGATTGTGGTATCGAAATGATATAGACCTCGTTCTCAGAGCTTATACAGATGCAGAATGGGAAGGGAGTATTAATGACAGAAAAAGAATTAGTGGAGGTGCATTCTTCCTTGACAGTTTTTTAGTGTCATGTATCAACATGAAAAAAACTTCCATTTCCCTTTCTACAATTGAAGTCGAATATATAGCTGTAACACCCTATTTTACTCAAGTGTTGTGGATAGTAAATAATCTCAAGGTTATTAAAATTCCCTGTGATAAACTTCTCACCATCATGTGTGACAATACAAGAGCTATCAATATCTCTAAAAACCTTGTTCAACACTCTAATACTAAGAATATACCAATCAAATATCATTTTCTCAGAGTACAAGTTTAGGATCAGGTAGTCAAATTAGAGTATGTTCCTTCCAAAGAGAAGATTGTAGATATTTTTACCAAGCCATTACCAAGAGAAGCCTTTGAGTAAATTAGATAGAGGTTGGGTGTGATATTGTCTTCCTTACTTCACTAAAGAACATAGTTCAATGCTTCTACAGGTGCCCCATTCAATGTTGTATCATGGGAAAGTGATATTGTTGTTAATATTTACATTAATCATAAAAATAAGTTTTCTCTTTTGGAGATGCACACATTAGAAGTTTGCAATGGTTCTCAATGGTATTATTTTTTAGGGTGGTTTTGTCAATGTAAAGAGTCCAAGAGAATGTTTTATCATAGGCTTCTATAGGTCCTTCTTTCTCGGGGAGAATATACAGAGTCTCTCTTTGTCATTGTTGTCAAAGGGGGAGAGTAAAAGGCAAAAACCAACAAACGCAAATGTTGATGCACATTGAAAGGGTGAGAAACTTAGTATAAAGGCCATTGATTTGGCAGTTACATACATTGAAAGGGGGAGCAACTTAGCATAAATGCCACTGATTTGGAAGTCAGGCTCTTTTGGTTGCCATCAATGACAAAGGGGGAGTTTGTTGCACATATGTTGTCATTGATGTCAAAGTGGTCATGCACATGGTCAATTATACCACAATAATAGACAAGGATGAAAACCAAAGTGTGCAAAATAATAGATAGTATTGAAAAAAGTATGACACACATATGGAGGGAGTCGTGAAAGGATTAAAACAGAAGTGCGCACAATAAAATACAATATGAACCAAAGTATGATGCACAGACGGAGGAAGTCGTGAAAGGATGAAAATAATAGTGCACAAAAGGATCAATGGCACATAGGAAGATCAATGGCTAGGACTTAATCGCAAATTTGATCTATCAGTGAAGAAATTATTGGTGATAACATATAACTATAGCCAAATTGACAAGGGGATGAACTACGATGCAGTTCAAAAGTGAAGTACGACAAAGAAAAATGAAATGGAGTAGATTGCAACAGATTTCCCTGATCACAGTTGCGAAGTGGAGTGATGGATGTTGGTGCTGCAACACAATGAACGACACAAAGGAGTGTGACAAAACGAAGTCGATCGCTTGTCAATGGCACGGAATAAAATCTGTAGGGTGCCTTGAGATGGTGTGATGAACAATGTAGTGGACTGCGACGAAGCAAGTAGAAGTTCAACATTCAAGTAAGCAAGTCATCAAGGGGCGCTCATAGTATGGTGGGGCTACTGGGCGAGTGCACTACAGGGAAAGTGCAAAAATTTGAATACCTGTGACTTGAATTTTGCGCTCCTATTCTATCTGCTCATTGGGTGCTATGTAAACTAGAATGTAAATGGCTGTGTCAATTTTGATGGGATGCAATATTTGGTCACATAATCGATCCTTCATTAATCATTGAAAGGATCAATGATGACACTTGAACGTTTTCGTAAAACAAGGAAGATTTGGTCCGTTTAAACAATTTAGTCAAATAATTTCTAGTCGTAACTGAGAATGAAATATTCTTAATTTAGACATAAGTATGTCCACATAAAACTAAGTGTACTTTGATGTGGTCAAGATACATCCATAATATAATTTTTATGCATCCACATACTTAATTTAGACAGAAGTTTGTCCACATATAACTAATTGAACTTTGATATGGTCAATATATCTCCACAATATAACTTTTATGCATCCACATAAAGTTAGTTGGACTCAGGTAAATATATTTTAAATAGGGATATGTGTTGATTGAGTATGGTGTTGATCCGAAGAGAGGGAAAAGGTTTTGTAATTGTTCAAAGGAACTGAAATGGAGATATATCATATTTTTTTTTAATCGAAGAGAAAATTCTTGTGAAAGGTTTAGTTATGTAAGGAATGTTTCATCAAAGAAAAATGAATATAGTAAGGTAGGGTGGTGTAGGGGAGAGGGCTGGTGTCCTCATTCTATTGTTTGGTTCCCTAGAGGATTGGTGTCCTCATCATTTGTAACAAGTTGGTTCTTGAGAGGATTGRTGTCCTTATCATTTGTAACATGTTGGTGCCTAAGAGGATTGGTGTYCTCATTATTTGCAAYAGGTGGGTACCTGTCAARCTGAAAGATTATAATTTATAAGTTGGTGCTTCCAAAAGAACATAAAGAAATATGTTATGTGGTTTTCTCTTGCATTGGGTTTCCACGTAAAAATTCTAGTGTACTATGTTTTCTATGTTGTTTTGATTTATGTATGCATYGGTGATTAAGTAAGCACTTCAAAATAATATTAATAATTTAAAGAAAAGAAAATCAGGAAAAGTGATGTAATATTGATTCACCCCCCTCTCAGTATTACTCTCAGTCTCAACACAACCTCATTCCAATGAAATTATTATTAGAAGAGATGTTAAATTTGATGAAAATCTCTTGTCCTATGATCTAATTTGGTGTTTGTGCCATCTTTGGCCTATGATCCATCTTCAACGTTTGTGTCATCTTATATTTCTATTATGGTTTCTTCTTTAGATGATGACGGTGAGAATGAAAATCAACCTCCACTTGCTCAACTYCCTCTATATGAGTCCATTGACCATGAAACTACACCAAAACCACCACTTCCTAGATGGATCTATTCAACAAAAGAAGAAACTAGTGATATTTACAATGATCCTTTAGATAAGTGTCGGACATGTTCATAGTTCCAATCAGCCTACTCCCTTTTTGCTCAAGTTTTAGAGATTCATGGTCCAGACACATTTGCATAATCTTGTGGCCATCTAAATTGGGACATAAAATTGAATGAAGAATATCATTATTTAATGGCGAATGATACTTAGGATCTTGTACCTCGTCCAAAAGGAAGAAACTTCTTATATGTAAATGGGTATACATAAGTAAGAACACATTAGATGAAAGTGTTGAAAGAAATAATAGATGGTTGCCAAAGGATTCTCAACTTGAAGGAATTAACTACATTCAATCCTTTTTCCCCATAGCCAAAATGAAATCCATCCTCCTTGTTCTATCCCTCGCTAATTCACACTACTACATATTTTTTTTAAGTCTAACATAGAGTTTTGACAATACGGATAAAATCGACCATATCGTTGGAAATCACAAAGTAATTATCAAAATTTCCTTTGTTTTTTTCTTGGTGCCTTAACATTCGTTGGAATTTCGACTTCAACCGATAGTCATTAGAATTATGACTCCCCTTCGAAATATACCAAGCTTCTAGGGGCATGTGGCACCCTGCGATCAAATGGGTATTGCATAGGCGAGTTTATAAAACCACCTCCTCCACATCCTGCTGAACTATTCCTTTCATGAATAACTAGGATTTTTTCAAGGACTCTGATTGTTTTTGCTACTAAAATAACCTTTGGAGAAGGGAAAAAATGTCACATAAGAAGAGATTAGGGTTGAGTTTGTAAAAACTCCCTAATCCTTAATGTAACCTTGAATTATTGGAGGATTTGTTTGTTGTATTTTTTGTTTTAGGTGAGACCTATTTGATCCTCTTGATCTTTTTGTGAAATCAGATTTGAAGAAATGATATGTTGTTGGTTGTTCATTCAATAATAAAATTTCCCTACTTTGTCTACTTCAACTAGTGTTTCATATTATGGTTGTTCCTTCTATATTTATTAGTTGCATGTTATTCTTGGGTGTAATTTCATGGTTGTGATGGTACATATTATATAAGGGTTCTCGATTATCGTTGCATAATCTAAAAATTTATTTTGGACTAATTATGGTAGATTGGTGAATGGGTTAATTGAAACATCTCAATCATATTAAAACCTTCTTATTATTATATTTGGACTCCATATCCCTTTAAGGGTTACCTCTTATGTAGGACAAAGAGGTAAAATTTTGCATTGCTATAAAATTTTCCTTGGTGCAAAATGCATGCTAGGCTATACTAAAATGCACACCTGGGTCCCAAAACTCATTCAATTTGAGAAGTTCAAATTGTAAATGATTTATTAAGTCATTTTAGGTAACCTTATATACTTAGTTTTTCATTTTCAATCATAAAAGACTCTACTGTTCAAAAATAGGCAAGAGATGCCTAGTAAAACCCTATAAATGCACAACATGTTTGTAAAAGTAAGACAAAGTTGTATTATACCTTAGATTTGAGTTGTGGAAGTTTCTAGGCGTGTGGTTTATCATATTAAACTTGTTCATGTTGTTAATTTTGCAATTGCTAGTTTAAAAAGAGTTGTTGTGCAAAATAGGTGAAGTTTGTGTTGTAATTTGGAAGGTTGAAACTGTACTAAGTGACCAAATTCAAATCCATGCCCAAGCTTACATGTAGCTCCAAAAATTGTTTTATAAGATGTGATATGAATTTAGATATATTTTGAATTTACTTATGTCATTTAAAGTGAAATTGAATGACATTATAGGTTGCTCTCATGCACCTAGATTTGGGATTTGATGTAAATTTGAAGGAAAAACTGACTTAGAGTAAAATGTATGCCTTAATCTCAATTTTGACCCAAATTGAGTGATTCAAATTGAAGGTGTAATATGTGATTTAACATCTATTTATAACCTTATATTGGCATTTATAGACAAAAACTACCTATTGTGCATAAAGGCTAAACAATGCCTTGTAAAACCAAACAACTAAATTGTTAAAGTTGAAAATATGAAATTTCACGCCCAAAGTTGGATAAGCCTCCATAATTTAAGATTTAAGTTTTCAATCGATTATTAAAATATTGTTAATATATTTATGCAATTAGGAGTGCATTTATACTTAAAAAAGGATGATTTATATGCACAAAGATTCATGACCTTTTGATGAATAAGAGGATGGTGAGTTATGAGAGACATCAAGGTAAATGAATTCTAACCAACCAATGGTACATAGAAAATGGCATAAAACTTAACGACACATAATTAAACCATATAAGAAAATACTTAAAAGAGAATAAATAATAGAAAATATAGAGTTTGTTCACCTCCAAAATGATTGATTCAAGTTGGAGAGTGTGTAATATGTATTTTATAGAATGAAGATGTCAAAATTATAGAAAATATTAGAAGTTACAGAGTTGTACAAAATTCATGCATCTGTTGATAGCTTTGTTTGTGCAATTGGAAATTTAAAACCCTTTACTTTGAAAAAAAAAAAATAAGCTGTCTTGTAGGAAAAATAGGGGAAATTTTATGTTCGTGTAAATTTTTCCTTGGTGCTAAATGCATGCTAGGCTACCCTAAAATGCACGCCAAGGTCTCAAAATTCATTCAATTCAACTGGTTCAAATTGTAAATGATTTTTTTAGTCATTTTACATAATCCTACATACTTATTTTTACATTTTGAGTCATAAAAGAATCTATTGTGAAAAAATAGGCAATATATGGATAGTAAAACCCTAGAAATGCACAACATGTTTGTAAAAAGTAAGACAATCTTGTATTATACCTTATATTTGATTTGTGCAAGTTTTTGGAGGTGTGGCTTATCATATTATACCTATTCATATTGTTAATTTTACAATTACAAGGTTAAAAAGGGTTGTTGTGAAAAATAGTCAAAGTTTTCCTTGTAATTTGGAAGGTTGAAATTGTACTAAGTGACCAAATTAAAATGCACTCCCAAGCCTCTTTGTAGCTTCAATTTTTTTTATAAGTTGCAATATGGAGTTAGATATATGGTAAATTTATCTATGTCATTTAAAGTACAATTTAAGAACATGAGAGGTTCTTTTCATGCACATATATTTAGGATTTGATGTAAATTTGAAGGACAAATTGCCTTAGAGTAAAATGCATACCCTAGTCTCAATTCTGACCCAAATTGTGTGGTTAAACTTGTAGGAGATGTAATTTATGATTTCACACCTGTTTATAACCTTATATTGTCATTTTGAAACAAAAACCTACCTGATGTACATGAAGGATTAAAAATTCCTTGTAAAACCAAAGGGCCAAATTATTAAAGTTGGCTATATGAAATTGCATGCCCATAGTCTCAAAGATGACATTTTTCTTATCCCATAGCCAAAGGTCTGCTAGTTTGCAATTATTTTCAAGGCCATAATAAGCTTTCCACCCCCTATTTAACTTTTTCTAGATGTTATGGTTTCAATTGATCTTGTGATAAATATTGATTCCATGATAATTGTATGAAGGCACTTCCTCCAAGATATTGTTGTCATACATGAAAATATCATAGGTGATATTTTGGGATTTAATTATCATAAGCTTCATTTTGTCAATGTTCATCATCATCCCTATACTAGAGAAGAATTATTTGAGGATTCTAAGTTGCTTTCTAAGGTCATAGGGATTTCTTACCATAAGAACATAATCAACCGAAAAGAGGAGAAGGATAATGATTGTACTAGCAAGAGTTGGTCCAACACAACCTACAGCTTCCAAACAATCTTTAACTTGTCAATGTATATGCCAAAAAAGGTAGGGGATAGAGGAAAACCTTTCTTCACTCCAATATTATAGTTAATTTATTCCAACCATCCCTCAATGCTCCTAAACACAAAAATAATAGTCCCATACAACCATACCACAACAACTCTCAACTCATAGGAAAATTTTAGCTCTTATAACCAATTCCAAATGTTAGTACTAGGCACAATGTCAAAATCTTTCCCGAAGTCAACAAAACAACAAAGGAAATTGGTTTTAATATTCCAATACTCCTATGCAATGATCTGAAGCATGACAAGGTGGTCCACATTTGAATGATAGCCTCTAAAACCAACTTTTCCTTTAGTTATTTTTTCATGGCTTTCTAGTCATATGCTTATCTTCTTTTCCAAAATAATTCCATATAGCTTGGCTAAAATGGGGCTAATCATAATGGTCTTATAATTGGAGGGATTGCTTTTATCCCCACTTTTAAAAGTAGGTACAATGAAGCTTTGGGTCTAGGGTTTAGGGAAGTCATGTTTGACTACAAAATTGAAGAGCTAGTGTATGTGAGGGATGAGAATACACCCTCCAATTTTTAATATTTCATCTTGGTACCCCTTGATGTCCTTATCTTTCTAATTTGCAAGTCGTATAACCCCAAAATATATGTCTTGTATAGAAAAAAATTCATCCTCCATAAAAATGTTTGGAATGTTGTCTAGCACATTAGGGGACTCATAAAGTTTTTTAAAGTAGAAATTTCAATCCTTTGGGGGAATCATATCCATTTCTTTAGTGTTATGAGTCAAAATTTGCCTCCAAAATCTCTTTGCATCTATCTTGGATTGGTCCAAAAGATTCTCTATGTAAGAGTGAAGTGAAACATATGTAAGAGTTACTAATGAAGTCACGAGTAGAAAGAAACTATGAGATATAGAATAAACAAAGGGTTTTGGAATAGTCTCCTTCGTACAAGCTACTTATAAAATAATCTTAATTTATATGAGATATAGAATAAAGGAAGGGTTTTGGAATAGTCTCCTTCGGACAAGCTACTTGTAAAATACTCCTAATTGACCTTGGCTTGATTTCATCTTCTAACACGGGGTTTTAGCGACATAACGATGGTAAAATTTTAGTGATATCGGTGTTGTGTTTCTCCATAATCTGTATGTATCTCAATTATTTTGATCTTTGAGATGGACGTTCTTGGATGATAATTTATGAGATATTATTTCACAAGATTTTTTTTTTATACTGGAACATGACGAGCTACAAAATAGTAAGTCCTTGCCTTTATGCGTAAAACCTTTCTCTCCAAGTTTTGTATGTATATTTTCTATTGAAGGATCGTCATCTACTACTGAATATGAAGAAAGCTGCCTGTCAATTGTTTAGGATCTCTAACAACAAGGTAAACTAGGCAAGGTGATGAAAGTGCAAATTGAGTTCCGGATCCAGACTTGGGTGAAATAAAGACAGGTGCAAATCTAGTTGTTTCATATCCATACTTAATGCATAATGCCTAAACCAGTGGTTCGATATTTGATTCCATTGTTAATATTGGAGAGTTTGAAAGCATGGTGTGAGCAAAACTAGTTTTTGGATGTTTTGGAAATTTATGAAGGTGCAAACTCTATGGACTATTGTGATAATTTTCCATACCAGAAAGTGAATGACCTATGTACGGTGAGCTATGTACTAGCACTTGAAATCTTTAAACATGCTTTAATATCCTCTAAAATGGTGAGATGATAGTTGGTAAGTTTATAATTTTATTGAATAATGGTATACACTCAGACATATTGCGTCATATAAATATGAATAATTCATTACATCGTACAAATATGAATAATTCCGCTAACATGCGTTGGAGTTGTCATATATGATCATCGTTTTTATGATTGCTTATGGGTATATCTGCATTTTGTATGTTTCCTTGACTTCGCACTGGTATGTCTAATTTAGTTTCAGCAACCAATGTCCAAACAATAGAGCATCATAGAGATCAAAGATATTATGCATATTGTGGGTGATACTGCATGGGAGTACGTACAATGGTTTAGGGATCTGATGAAACGCTTGACATTCCAGATACACTATACGCAACATAAATAATGGGTCATCGGGGGTTACTTCCCTTGACAAGAACCCCTCTTATGCAATAGAAGATCTTGTCACTTAGGGAGGCATTGAAATAGGCTATGGGAATAAGAACTTGTCACTTAGGGAGGCATTGAAATAGGCTATGGGAATAGAGTCAATGGTGGGTTGGGAATACGAAGGTTGCGGTCCTAGGAACAAGACCAGAAATAAGTCAATTCTAGAACCAAATTGCAGCAATAATAGAATAAATTCAGGAATTGACAAAAGTGAAAGTGGCTAGAGAGCAAGTCTAGTGCACATATGCTGCAAGATTGAGGCACATTTGTCGACAGAGTGCCCCTCACTACGCGTCGACTTCTAGTTGACCATTAAACAGTCAACCTACGGGGAGTTGTGAAAGCACCTCCTATAATGCCCTTTCACCATGTGTCATTTCCCTTTCAGCACGTAATCCCATTTCAAAACTCAGCTCCCTTCCAGAGAATCCAGTCGGGGGAGTATTGTGAAATTTGTAGAAGTTATGGCCACCACAAAACTGTCCCTTGTTTCCAAAATACTCATCCATCCTGGATACAATTCATTGTGAGTTTTGTGGATCCAACTCACATATCACAGATAAGTGCATAGCACTAGATGCTTTAGCCAAAAGGATGGATCGAACATCCCTTAGGGTGCAAAATAACTCAAACAACCGCAGGGGAGAAGAGGA
>JASDQU010011688.1:263287-276474 GCA_032191745.1 Picea mariana | reverse complement strand
CTCTCTCTCTCTCTCTTCTCCAACTGCAGCTCTGAAACTTGCTTCTCAAATCGACAAGTGAGTGTGTGTCTAAATGAGGTGCTAGCCTCTTTATTTATACAACTCTGGCACGTGTGGACAGAGGTGTATCTTCACTGGCAGGGCCGACTTCTTCTTCTAGGTGGTTATAACCACCTTTAGTATATTATGGGGCCTCTTTAATATATTCTGGGGCCGACTTCTTATTCTTCCTATTACAATTATGTTTTGACCAATCCACAAAAGGGGATTTGTTCTTTTACAATAGCCAACATGATCAATTTGCAATAGGGGAATCATCTAATGAATAATACATCGATAATACTTAGAATACACTTTGCAGTTACATTATTTCAACACATGTGTCTGCCCAAGCACATGCAATTTAACCCAAGAATTGAGTCATGATGGGGGTTCGTCCTCCATTCGGTCGTCCGTTGTCTAAACCATTTGAGTCTTTGTTTGACATCTGCATTGATTCCTTGTCACGCACCTTGAAAACCAGAACTGTGAAGCCGACTGGTGTATTCCCGTGAATCCCATGGCCTCTGTATTTGACCTTTGCAATATTCACGCGCGCACTTGAGACCTGAAATCCATGAACCGTTCTATGTCTTCTAAGGAACCTAACACCTGAGTAATCGCCTTAGTTGTGTCGTTTTTCAGCATGGGTTGTTGTCATCTGCGGTGCTATGCCCATCTGTTGTTGCTACTGTCATCCCTGTGTGAATGAGTGTTGAACCGTGGTCGTTTTCCTCACCTGGCTGGATCTGATTCGAGGAGTGTGTTGAAGAAGCAGGTTGTGAGGACCGTGGTAGAAGAGGTAGGTTGTCAGGCTTGTGAGAAGATCTCTCTAGCTGAGAGATTTTATTGGGAAGTGGTTTTCTCCGAGAGAGAGTCTGGCACCAGCTACAGAGCTCTGAGAATTCATGATCTGGCATATTGTCGAGACCAAGAGAGGGAGGTGAAGCACCGATGGACTGTTCTTTTGAAGGTGTATACTCCCGGGTGGAATAGGCATGTGGAGAATGAGAGTCTGTGAGTAGTGGGCGTAAGAAGGCTCCTGGAGAGAATCCTTCTGATTGCTCTATATAGTTTTCTTGTAACCTTAGCCTAGTCTAGGATTCCCTTGCCTTGGGTGGAGCTTAGTCCCAGCTCGGGGGTGACCCACTGTTGAGTATGATGAGAAGTGTGATCTAAGGCTGGGAGGTTCGTGGAAGGTCTTCACGTAGTTGGTGGAGTTACTACAGTTTCAAATATAAGTATCATTATGTGTTTAATTTCAATTAAAATGCATGTTTGTGATGATTGTAATGTTTTCATGTATTCCATTGCAAGTGGCTTTATTTTAATTCTATTTAAGTCTGTATGATGGCAGTAACTCTATGTTAAATGTCTTAATTTGATTTAATATGCATGGTATATACATATGTAAGTTAATGTTCCACGTAGTAGCGTTGCTCAACAATGGGGTTGATGACCGGGGATGTTAGAATAAAGTCATAAGTTTAATGATTACATGCATGGAAGGGAAGGATTACAAGGATAAAATGAATAGTAATACCCATCTCACCCAATAAATATCCAAGTGCCTAGATGGTTTTTATTTAATAAGGTCATAAGTTTAATGATTACATGCATGGAAGGGAAGGATTACAAGGATAAAATAAATAGTAATACCCATCTCACCCAATAAATATCCAAGTGTGTAGATGGTTTTCATTTAATCTGCCTCCACGTAGTTCAAATTTGCCTAAAGCCTTATGATGAAGAACTTAATCCTCTTAGATAATTATAAATTACTCTTTAAATTAGAAGGATTTGACCTCTTATGCCTACTGGCATAACTATGGGTTATATTGTATTTATAATCTACAAATTTCCACCATTTTTTATTCTCTTTATCTCTCTTTATATTATTCTTATCATCTCTTTATATTATTCAAGTCATTATGAAAATATATCCAGAAGTAACAAAGAATCAAACTTAATAATATGTCTTTTATAGGTTATATTGCATTTATAATCTACAAATTTCCACCATTTTTTCTTCCCTTTCTCTCGCTTTATGTCATTCCTATCGTTATAAGGGTGTATCAAGAGGTAACAAGGAATCAATCTTAATAATATGCCTTTCATGGATTGTATCCCCGTTATTAATTACTTTAAGAAATAACAAAGTTTTTTGTATTTATTTTTTATTAATTGTATATAATTTCCACAAAGTTTTTTTTTATTTATTTTTTATTAATTGTATATAATTTACTTTAAGAAATAACAGTGCTCTCGTCATGAGCCTGAACGTTAGAGCGCTTATCAGCGCGGGAAAGGCGATTAAGTGGCCGGTATGACTGATGGGCATTCTCATACAGGCTCGCCTCATCGTCCAGGATGCTATTACCCACCCTATCAGTGTTATAAACTCCTGGATAGACATCAGTAAAATCAGTAGTATTTGAATGGGAATTAGCGGTTATTCCAGAAGATGGTGTGAACCACCAATAGTCGACCATGATCTCATTCTCATTTTCATCTTCCCTACTGATCTGGCCTTCGTTTTGAATTTTTGCTTGCAATGAATCGCTGATGTCAACAAGTGGAGGGATGGTATTGGTGATGGTGCAACCAGGCACTTCATGAGCAGGAACGTGAGGATAAACATAAACTGGAATGGGATCAAATCCGGATGAAGATAGCCTGGAGTTTTTCAAGTTGAGTTTCTTCTTGATGCGAGAATTCCAGTAATTCTTGATCTCACTGTCCGTACGTCCTGGAAAACTTGCAGCAATCTGACTCCACCTGCGTCGCAATTACCATACATTCTCCATGTTAATGTTAAAGCACGGACGGGCAAAGTCTCATCTGAACAATATTCAGCACTAATAAGGGAGTAGCGAAGATCAAAGAAAGCGAGAATAGAGGAGAGGTGAGGTGTTGATATGGAGAGAAAACCTGTTACCGAGAATTGACTGTAAGTATATGATCAATTGCTCTTCTCGAGATGAAATTGCGCCTCGTCTAAGACCAGGGCGTAAGTAGTTAAACCATCTCAACCTGCAGCTCTTCCCGCATCTCTGCAGACCTGTATGTGAATTGCATTCTATTCATGGCCATCCTACATAATATTAACAAATATTTACCCGTATTCTATTAAACAGTGAGAGTATAAGATAGCTTGGATTTATTAATTGGGAGGAAGCAGGTGTAAAAGATGCTCGGGTTTTATGTTAAATTTATTGTTTTTTGTGGAGTTCCATTTTTGTTTAAAGTATGGAAAGCCTTAGCAGAACATTCTTGTAATTGTAATTCAGGCCACCAAGTTTGTACAGAGGATGCAAAATCAGCTGCAAAGGTGGATTATGAAAAGAAAAATCGAGATTGAAAACAATCAAAACTAGTTAAGCCGTGATGAATAACTAGTTAAGTAATTGAAAACAAGTAGTAAACTTAAGAGTCCCATGTATTGAACTATTACAAAAGCTCAAAAGGAGTTGAGAAATCATTAAATGCAAAATGTTGTAAAACTATTGTATGGTTATCTTGTACTTCTTCCAAAGAATCATAAAGATAACATAGTTGAAATCCTTCTTTCAAAAGTTGATCTGCAATTTTTTGTGCTCTTTATAAATATGAGTATAGTTGACCCAAATAAAGTAATTAGATATCCTCTTTAATTGTAGTGGTAGTGGAATGAGAGAATTATTTTGTACTTGAAGACTTCCTTTCATCCAATTAATGACCATAGATGAATCACCCATGACTTGAAGCTTATCAATCCCTATCTCCAAAGAAAATTTTAGTAAGTAGTGTAAGGCCTTGAAATCTCCCTATATTATCTGTGTGTCCGTAAGTTATAGAATGAAACCAAATCCATTGATAGAATATGGGACTTGACAAGCCCTCTCGAAATATACCCAAGCTAAAGACTTGTCCACCTTATAATATGAAAATAAACCATAGAACGAGGAATGGGATTTCTATGGAAATCACTTTAGATATTGTTGAATAAACCAAACATTAAGACATCCATCTATGGATTTACATTTGAGAAAGTTCTCGATACCCAAAATCTCCCCAACCTCAAGCTAAACAAAAAATACAATTAAAGAACAAATGTGAAGTGTTTTTCTCACTTCACCTACAAAGTAAACAAATACTTGGACCTATTCTATTTATTTTCTAGAGAGATTCCCATGTTAGAATTTTATTGTTCAATATGAGCCACATAAGAAACTTACACTTTGGGAGCGGCTTTAACTTTTCAAAACTTCTTCCACCAACATTTTTCATCACATAGTCATGGTCCAAAAAGAGATAGAATCCAAGACTAGGGATATAATTTAATTTCCCTTGTTCCATTCAGAGATCAGATTAATTCATCATGGGAATGATTCAATCTTATATGTTCCTTCTCGACTTCTACTAAAAATTTATTTCACCTTTGGGCCCAACTTCCTTTCTCCATCCTTGAAATCCAACTTCCTTTCTCCATCCTTGAAATCATAAGGATGTTTCATTTAGGATGTCAATCAAATTAAGTGGACATATTCCAATTACATGTTAGTGCTGTATGATTTCATCAAGGAGGAATATATCTCTACCACACCCCATTATTTCATCTTCCCCCACTCTTACTTTCTATGCATCTTCCATTCTCCATGCTAGATAAGAGCCTATTCAACTCAAAAATCTAGTATCATTTCCTTCCATTGGTTATATACATTCACCATACTCTTTCTTTCATTTCTAATCCAATACAAGAGGGTTTCTAGAGAATTGTATTTCTATATAAGAATCATTTTCAATAGGCTCTCCTTTGTGATGATATTCCATGGTGATTTTTCTGCCAAATATTTAACAAATAAATGTATGTTCTTTACCCTCCAAACCCTATGGATTTTGGAGCTGCAATACTCTACCACTTAACCAAATTCTTTCCCTTATAATCAATGCTCCCTTGCCATAGAAAATTAAAAGAAAACTTTTCAATTTTTTCAAGAATACTTTTGGATATATGTGTTAGACATGGAATAGTTTCTATCACTAACTTTATTAGAAACAATCTACCTCCCATAGAGAGTCACCCATTGCACCAAAAAGAGATGGGTTTTTCAATTTTGGAAAATAACTAATATCAATCTACCTTTCCATAAAAATTATGCTTCAGAGTAAATCCCAAATATTTAACCCCTCTTGACATGTCTAAGTGTTGAAAAGAAAAACATTCTCCAATACCCAAATCCTGAATACTTTCCAAACGAAATTTATCAACTATAAACTTATTCTCATTTATTTCCATGCCTATAGCCTTATTGTAAAGTTGTAAAATGTTCTTGAAAAAATTATCCTCTCTTTCTAATCCACAATAGAATAGTAGAACATCATCTATGAATAGGAAGTATGTGAATTCCTAAAATCTTCATATTGTCACACCTTTGATTCTCCTAATTCTCCTTGCTTCAGTAGCCTATCTCCTTAATCCATCTTCTACCAAAATAAAGAGGTAGGGTGAGAGTGGGAATCCCTACCTAAGCCAACTTGACCACCTAGAAAAGTTTTGTGATGATCAATTAATCAATACGGCAAAAGATATGGTAGTAACACATCCCATAATCCACTTTAACAAAGAAAGTGAGAACCCTATGTGAATTAAGAGTAGGAAAAGGGGAAACCATGTGTTGATACACACACTGACACTGAGAGGGGGGTGAATCAGTGTCTGAAACTTTTGGCATTTTTCACACTTTCATAGATTAACTAAATTAACTTAATAAGATATATGCACTTCAATTAATTATTCATAAACATGTATAACAAAAATTGTATGAAGTAAATAAAATATCATTATTTTATTTATTTAACTTGAATGAATAAAAATAAAATCAATCCTTTAATATATTCAACTTCAACTGAATATGAGAGATCCAACTCTCTAAAACAAGACTCATCTTGTAGTTCTCAGATCCAACTGAAAAATGAGGAATCCAACCCTCATAACAATACCTAGCTTCTTGATCTCAGATACAACTGAGATGTGAGGAATCCAATCCTCGTAACAATGAACTTTCATTCAATCCATTATATATATATATCCACCAAGAAACACTCATTCCCTTTGTATTAATTTGATTATATAGTCCTCCAAGGAGTGCCACTTTGAAACAATGTGTCCTTTTGGAATGAAACATTTAACCCCTTCATTTAATTAACACAAATGGTAACTTTTACTAATTAATTTTCGTACACCAAATTGGATAGTGATTTTCATATGAATATTATGGAGCGATGGATACAAATTTTACAATTCTATGACATGGGTATCATGAATAACATGCTTAATTAGCTTACACATAATAAATTTCACAAGAGAATTTGTGAGGTGGACGATAGAGGAGGTTCTTTGAAATCAACTTGCCCATATTTTCCTTTCATCGTCGGATGTCAGATCGACTTCAATACATTTTACCTTTTCATAAATGTATAAATTGACATCTATATATTTCCTTTGTTGGTAACTAGTTAAACTCAACTTGTAAACATTTACTTGATGGTGGATATTAAAATCCTCTCCCTTTCAACTGCTAGTCATTAAAGATTTGACTTGTTCTCCCCCTTTTTTGTATTTTCCTTCCTTATTCGACTGACAAACATCTTTTGGTCAACTCAATTATAAGAAATTTGACTTCAAAAATTTGATTCCAGTCGACCCAACTTTCTTCAGCCTTGAACCAACTTGATTTAAGTTTACTCTGACTTTGACCATTGAGGAAATTTAGTTTACTTCTTTCTTGGACAGAATTGAATTACAAGAAAACCAGCTTGAGTAATTAGACTTTGGTTGTCCCGACTTTCTTTGGTTGAATTGTATTTCCTGGCTCAATTTTCT
Source organism: Picea mariana (assembly GCA_032191745.1). Classification (NCBI taxonomy): domain Eukaryota; kingdom Viridiplantae; phylum Streptophyta; class Pinopsida; order Pinales; family Pinaceae; genus Picea; species Picea mariana. The sequence goes on along the minus strand of JASDQU010011688.1, from coordinate 269,570 downwards.
TTGAATTCGACCTTCGAGGTGATTTAATTCACTTCTACTTGGACCTACTTGATTTAGAAGAAAAACTGACTGGTGTAATTCGACTTTGGTCATCCCGACTTGTTTTTTCCGACTTGTATTTCTCAACTCAATTTTCCTTTGCCTTCGACCTATTCTACTTATCCAACTTCGACCTATTCTACTTATCCTACTTCGACCTTCAACTTCTTCAACCTCTTCAATTTTGACCTTAGATTTCAAACTTTGATCTCTTTGACTCCAACCTTTGAATTTTTCAACTCTGACTCCTTCAACTTCTTACTGATATGTTTATACCAGACTTCTTGATATCTACTGCATTTTGTTTGACTTCGACCTTCGACTTTTTCAATTTCAACTTCTTCAACTTCTTGTTCAAATGTTTATACCAGAATTCTTGATATCTACTGCATTTTACTGCAACACTTGAATTTGATCCTTTCTCCTTACATTTAGTTACTCAACTTAACCCATTTAATTGTTTCGACTCAACTTAAGGTTTGACTGGTCGAGAAAATTGTCTCCAAATTGACTTAAGGCTTGACTAGTCGAAACTTTTCTTGTTGATACTTTTATACCAGACTTCTTGAATCAGTAACTTGTATGGATCCATATTGGATTCTCCATTTGCCCTTTTTTCTAGACAAATTATTATTTTTTGCATGGATGTTACTAAAACATTCCACCATAGACCATATTGCCACTAGTATGAGTGCACCAAGTTCATACAATATATTTAGTCAATGTTATTCTTTTATTGACATTCAAGTCACCTTCATAATATTATGACCAATATTGGCAATGCTTGACATTCAATTCACCTTCATAACATTATGTCTAATATTGACAATTATTCTCCAACCAATCAATCAATGATACTTCACCTATATATCATAGTCATTTGATTATGTCGTAACCAACTTCAACTACTACCTCTTTATAAACAATATTAAATTGCTCATAGTATCTTATGATGTAGTTTTGCTTCAAATACTTCGATATATGATACTTTTAATCTCTAGTCCTCTTCTAACCATGTTGCTTCAATGATACACTATGTATCATTTAATCACTTTTTTTCTTAAAGAATGTGCTAAGATTTATCCAAATGTTTCTCAAGAACTACCTTCACTTTCTTCTATACTGCTCCTAATTTATTCATGATGTTATTCATCTAAGTAGTTGGTTCATGAATGGATTATGATGGAATATATCCAATCATCTAACTAGAATATGCTAAGGATTATAGGAAACAATATTTAATCTCATCTATTGTCCATCAAATGTTTCCTTTGTAAGGTTTCTTCTATGTTTTAATTATCATAAGATCATCATCAAGGACAGCCTTAATTCTTTCATGAATCCTTCTTCCTTCCTTCAATTCATCATTTTCTGTTGATGGGGAATTTAGTAGCTCATCAATTGGAAAACTTCCAAAATCTTCTTTGCTTAATTATACTATTTTGTCATCATCATCACTTTTTTGTACAACACAATGTTCTTCATTTTTTTCTTTGAGATTTTTTATTTGTATTTTTCTTTCATTGACTAATAGACTCTTGATTTTCTGGATATTATCAATATATATAGTTGTTTCATATTCTTCTTTAGGAACTTTTTGAAGTTGATCAACTTTATATGAAAAAAATTGATTTTCACTTTTCTTATTAAAACTTTCACCCATTATTCCTTTATTATCAACCTCATCAATTTTAGGTGTAATATCTTCATTCTCTTGGAGATTTGTGTTTTATGAATCTTTGTACCTTTGTTCTGATCTCTTTCTCCAAATATTTCCATGAGGCACTTTCTTTGTTGGACCATTCCTTTATAAATTTGGTTTTTGAGATTTGTCCTTTCCTCTTTTCTTCCAAACTTCATTATCTTTCCTTTCTGAATTGTATGGATTATTCTTCATGGGTAGACTTCTTGATTTTTTACAGTTATAGAATTTGTGGTCAAACTTACCATAGTTGTAGTATCTCATTGTATGACAAAACTTTGTTGTGTGCCCAATATAGTTGCATCTCCAACATCTCATTAAGTTATTGGACCTGACTGAATTTTTCTTTTCAGGACTCTTGCACTCCAATGCTTTGTGACCAAAGTTATGACAAGAAAATAAATAACCATTGAAGGTGTTTCCATACTCTAGTCTGTTATGACATGAGAATTATGCCTTTTGATATGTTTCTTATTTTTTACTTTCATAGCTTCCTTCCTTGAAAAAGTTCATGGTTTGCTTTTGGTTTGTGACTGTACCTTTTTCCTTTAAGGAGTATGATCCTTTATAATGTTTGTGAATAATGCTCCATTTTCCACCTTCTTCTTTCTTATTGTATCCAAGACCGGTTTTTTCATCAATTGGTCTTTGATTGTTCCATATCCTATCCGAAATAGTTGAGCTGTTATGGAATTTCACAGTCTCTTTTGTCTTTTAACTCTTCTTTTTTAGGTTGATAACTTCCAATTCCAACATGTGACATGTTTCTTCTTTTTTAGTCAACTCGATCCTCAAGGATTCTTCTATTTCCTTAGCTTTTTCAAGTTGATTCTTTAAACTGATGATTATTTCTTCTGTCTCATCTAAGACTTATATGCATTTATTATTTTTGTCATATGTCTTCAACTCTTCTATTTCCTTTGTTAGATCAACAACTTCATTCTTCAATATTTTGATTTCTTCCTTGTTTTCTAGTTGAATCCTTTTGAGGTTGATGAATTCCAATTCCAACGTATGGCACGATTCTTCCTTTTTAGTCAACTGGTTGTTCTGGGTTTCTTCAATTTGTTTAGCTTCCTCATTATCTAATTGCTAGACCTTGACACTTGTTGCTATCTAATTTCACCATGTGTCCTTGCTGCTGTGATATTGCTGACGTGGACTATGATGACGTGGGATCTCATTGTGTTTCCATGTGTCTTACTTCGTTACTCTGGGCCTTCGACCTTCAAGTATTTTTACACGTTATGGACTTATTTTCGTCGAAGTGGTCAGCATTGTAAGTTCTCACGCTTTCCTTCCACTCAAGTTTCATCCAACGATTGTGATCAGTTGTGGATCAATGGTCCAAATTTATTTCGAGACTCCGAGTTGTTCATTTTTTCCACTTACCTTTTCTCTCGAAGTGAGATTCCTTGAATCTTAAACCTCGAGCATCTTGACTTTATCCAATTTTTCTCCTTAAACCCAAAAAACTTAATAAGATCCAATGGTTTTCAGGAATTCGGCCATTCAATATCTTTGGCCTTGGGCCTTGCTTATCCTATCCTTCCACTTTATTTGATCGGACAGTCATTTTAACTCTCGATTTGTTTCTTAGATCAAGCAATGCATGTCCATTTCAGGACTTCATCTTTGGCTCTGGTTGCTCGATCCTTAAAGGTTTCCACCTGTCAAATTTTCTTCCTAATATAAGATCACCTGCGCAACTTCAAAGGCGTTATCTCTTTTGAGATTTGGCATTGTACCTATAAAAATATCTTTGATCCTTGACAGTAATCGAAGACTTCATGGATGACCTTACCATATGTTTCTTTCTTGAGATTTTCCTTTGAAAAGAATGCCAACGCTCATTAGCACATCCCTTCAAAGATTTAGATGTTATTTGTTGAGTGCGTACTCACGCCTCCCCTGTGTATGTACACACCATCTCTCCTAGGCTTGTACTTATGAAATTTTTTCCATCTGTTCGACTTGAAAGGGTCTATGTGCACTTCGGGTGTTGTATCTTCTGAAACTTGGGCCTTCAGGGAGCCATCTACAAACTCCTAGAATTGACTCTGGAGGTCTTGCACTGTGTTGCTAGAAGAGAAGCTTCAGGATTCTTACAGAACTTAAATGCCTTAAAAAAGACTCTCTCCTACTTACAAGTTATTTCTTCCATGTTTATAAGTGTTTTAAAACTGTCATAAATGGTAGGTTGTAGGTTAAAAGGATTATGTTTTCTATTTAAGATTATTGTCTTAATGTTTATAGAATGTCTTCCTATCCTTAATGAGTAAGGTGATAAGGTATTGAAATAGTATGCAATTATGCTTTATGAAGTAACCAGACTACCATATTTTATTTGTTTACAGAAAGGTACTTAAGAACGTTGTTGTTGGCACTCGACCAAGTTTTGAGGAAACCTTAGTCAGGTTTGGACCACTTTTGGACTTCGAAAGGCTAGTCGAAGATGGAGCACCCAGGTGGAGCTAAGATCACGGATATCACTTGTTTTGCAGACTATGTGGACCCAACAAAGGATTCATTAGGATTTTTTTAATGGGTTATGGGATGTCGGCCCATGGGTTCTCCCATGTTTAGGCATTTTTGTAAGGAATTGTAAAAGTATAAATAAGTGTAAGAATGTATTGTAGAAAGAAAAGAAATGTAAGAGAAAAATAGCTAAGTGAAAGTAGTTCTAAGTTGATTTGTGCAACAGGATGTGTATGTAAGGCTCTATGCTCGATAGAGAAGTTGGTTTTGTGTCATGACCTAGTTTTGGGAAGGATGATCTGATACTTAGTGCCCAGATCTCTTGTCTGATGTGAAGCTTGGCTTTGTGGCTTAGTGCACAAGAGAAGATGAATGTAAGAGATTGAAGAATAATAAAGAAGACAAAGAAATTGGTGGGCAATTGGTGGGCGTAGCCCCATACTAGGGTGAACCATATATATCTTGTGTCTTTGATTTTCTTTGTTTTTTTTTGTTTATGTTATGATCCTGCTTAGTGAATTTTGTTAATATGTATGATAGATAAGATCCGATGTTTCTTAGTGCTTTACTTTTACTAAGGATGAATGGATGTTAGATCTAACTTGTGATGCTAAGTGTTATGGGTATATCGTCATTTGTTACTGCATTGATCTGTCCTTTTGTATGTTCCACAAGGTTGATTAAGTTAATAAACTAATATGTGTTCTTCATAAGTATTAATAGAGTACTCTAGGAAGTGTTGTTATCACAAATCTGTGTCCCAGCTTGGTTACAAACACCTACATCCTGTAACCCCCCCTACTTCTACCTCGGGTGAGACTTCACCTACCTCGCAGGTGTTTCCGAAAGGGCCAGTAGTTAGGGTTTTTTTGGTGTGGTGTTGAAGCATTGAACCCTAGGTCTTCCCCTGTGCCAACAAATGGTTCCGTTCCTGGGACCTGAAACTGTGATTGCTGGGAACTGAATTAAAGAAAAGAAAAGCTTTGTGTGTAGATCTGTTGATGTAGTGCGCAATACTCTACTTGACTTGCGAATATCTATGCTAAGAAAGAAACCCGATCTAAAGAAAAGAGGTAAGATCTTAAAAGAGGTAAAGCTATGTGCTTTGAGAAGAGTTAGATAAGTGGAAAAAAAAATCGAAAGCATGAATTTAAGTATGTTTAATAGATTTTTTCCTAGTCTGAAAGCTAGGGTGCAATTGGAATAAAGAATTGATCTAAGTAAAGATAATATAAATGAAGAAAGATATGTTATTCATATGCATAGAAAGAATTTTTGGACTACTAAGTAGATGCAAGAACCTAGAAAGAATTTTTGCAAATTGCAGGTCCAGCACTGTGATCCTAGTGTGCAGTACAGAAGAGGTTAGGGAACATACAAGAGAAAGAGAGGATTGACACTATTTTATAATTGCAGAAGATCAGGACATCTTGCTAAGGAATGCCCTGGTACATGTCCTCTTTGTCTTTGTTGTAAAATTGTTGTTCATGAGGTTGAGGATTGTCCAAGGATGATTGCTAAAGTTGAAAGGATGAACATGAGACAAGAAAAATATGATGAAAGTCAAGAGACTAAGAGAATGTTAGAGAATCATAAAGAGAAAGGATCAGAGGAAGTTCAGACTACATTACTATTGTTGAAAGAAATGATGGATGCTCACAAAGATGTCAATTTACTAGAGATCTTGAAAGTAAAATAGCGCATAAGTGCAAGAATAGAAGACTCCGACATAGATTGTGTCTTGGATGAAGAAACACGGGTAAATATTATGACAGAAGAAAATTTGGAAATTTTGGGAAAGCCTACTGTGGTACCTTCATTGGGAAGGATAGGCTGGTTTAAAGATAAGACGATGACCCTATGTGGAAGAGTTACTAAAGTACCTATCATTATCCATGGAACATCGAATGAAGAAGAATTTGAAGTTATTAAATTTTTTGAGAACAACACCCCTTTCCCACTCTTGTTAGGAAAGACTTGGATTGAGAAGGATCAAATCAGAAGGAAAGTAGAGGAAGAAGCTGCAGAAAAGAAAAATCAAGAACTAAGGGATTTCATAGCTAG
>JASDQU010011688.1:143921-154461 GCA_032191745.1 Picea mariana | reverse complement strand
CACCAAAGGTTCTTCATATTACTTCTTCTGAGCCTGGAGCACTCCCTACTCCTTCATGGTTCTTAGATGATTTATACAAGGATTTACCCCCAAATCCCCCCAATTCTGCAGTTCATTTTCCTACAGAAATTTTACGCCCGACTATTGTTTTTAACCCACAATATCTTGATATTTGTTTTATGTCGAGTGAACCATCGCAATCCCCTTGCATCAATCCCCCTAATTATTTATCAATAGGAGACAATGACACAATGACAGTCACTGATGTCACTCCTCTTGATCCCCTATATTCACGACAGTTTCACTGCATTGAAGATATCCTCGAGGAGTTAACTACCACCGATTGCCCATGGGATGCACTCCACCACAGAGTGCTTTTTCTTTCACAGGAAGACTTCACGCCTCCTAACTAGAAACCCATATACGCAGTCGAAACCAAAGATTTTCTCCCATCAGGGCATATAGATTGGTTCAATAACACTATCCCTACCCCCAATGCTTTCAAGGAAGGCAATATGGCCAATATTTCCCCAACCACCAAATTAGATATTTCCATCAAATCCAGAATTATAGAGGAAATCAAGATTAGGCTGCATGCTCTCCTGAAGAAATCGACGCCTACAAATCCCTCTTCCAGGAATACTAGGACATTTTTGTCTGGTCGTACACAGAGATGCCTGACCTTGATCCCTCTATTGTCAAACATCGCATAGACACCTGGCCTGATATCACACGTGTCCGTAAAAAACAACAACCACTACACCCATCCAAAGCAGCGGACATCAAAGTTGAGATTGACAAATTATGTGTTGCAGGGTTCATCTACCCCATCGCATATACGTCATGGGTCTCCAACCCCATCCTTGTCAACAAAAAACAGGGCACTATCCATGTCTGTACGGACTTTCACGACCTCAATCACACTTGTCCAAAACACAATTTTCCAACACCCTTCATCGACCAAATTATCGATGATTGTGTAGGTAACTAGGCTTTGTCCTTCATGGATGGTTTCTCTGGATACAACCAAATCCAAATTCACCCAGTCAATCAGTACAAAACTGCATTCACTATCGCTTGGGGCACCTTTGTGTATCGTGTCATGCCATTTGGCCTCAAGAATGTTGGCGCCACTTTCCAATGGGCCATGACATACATCTTTCATGATCTGTCTCATATCATTCTCACATACTTGGATGACCTCACAGCTCAATCCAAGAAATGCACTCAGCATCTCAATAATTTACGAATCGTCTTCCAAAGGTGTCGTTAGTACAACATCCACTTGAATCCCCTCAAATGTGTATTCAGCGTCACTATTGGGCACCTCCTTGGGTTCATCATGTCCCAATGTGGCATTATCGTGGACCCCCTCAAAGTCCAAGCCATCACATAAATTCCACCCCCTCAGAATTTACGCCAACTACAGAGCCTACAAGGCAAAGCTAAATTTTTACAGTGCTTTGTCCTAGATTACGCTACTTGTACACATGGCTTCCTTCGCTTACTCCGTCAAGACATCACATTCCAATGGGATGAACATGCCCAAACTGCTTTTGATGATATTAAAGCATCTCTCTCCAATGCCCCGTTGATTAGTCCACCTGACTATAACCACGACTATATCCTCTACATATCGACCTCAGTCGTCTTAGTAGTAGGAGTTCTCATCCAAATAGGGGATGATGATCGTGAGTATGTCATTTACTACATTAGTAAAAACCTTTTAGGGACACCCTTGAAATAAAATCATGAAGAGGAGCTAGCCCTTGTAGTTTTCCTTGCAGTCCAGAAGTTGCGCCATTACATTCTGCTTCGAACTACCAAATTCATAGCAGATTCCAACCCCATGCAATACTTGCTCATTCATCCAAAAATTAATGGTAAATTTTCCTGATGGATTATCATCCTTCAAGAGTACGACCTCGAATTCTCAACACCCAAGAGCAAGAAAGCCCTTATCCTCATCGAACTCATCATGGTGTTTCCCTCAAATACTACTAGTTCTCCCCTCAATACCAAATTCCCCGATGAACATCTCTTTTAAATCCCCTCGGATGACCCTTGGTACGGTGATCTACTCGTCTATCTCTGAACACAAAAATTTGGAAGCCACCTCTTTAGAGAGGATCGTCAATGGATTCATCACCAAGCCCCATGTTACCTACTCATCAGGGATGTTTTATATCGGCGAGGGGTCGACAATGTACTTTGTCGATGCTTAATTATCAATGAGGCCGATCGAGTCTTGAGCGACTGCCACAGTGGTGCTTGTGGGGGCCAACTCTCAGGGATGTCCACCACCCAGAAAATCATTCGCGTCGGTTACTTTTGGCCTACCTTGTTTCATGATTGTCTTCACGATGTGAAGCGATGTGACAAATGTCAGCTTTACGTCAACAAAGCACAAGCACCACCCGCTCTTCTACACCCAGTCATCACTGTCAACTCCTTTTGAAAATGGGGCATAGACTTCATGACTTGCAACCCTCCATCTAGCAATGGACACAAATACACCGTCGTGGCAGTCGATTACTTCACCAAGTGGGCTTAATCCATGCCTAACTTCAACAATACCGCTGAGACTGTGGCCCATTTTTTATTTAACCATGTCATTTCCCACTTTGGAGTACCACTACAACTAGTCTCTGATCACGGGAAACATTTCGAGAATGAGATTTTTGTCGAACTCTCATCTAGGTTAGGCTTCTCCCATGAGTTTTCCTCCCTATATTATTTGCAATCAAATGGCCAGGTTGAAGTAGTCAACAATGTCCTCAAAACCATGTTACAACGCATAGTTGAAAAACATAAGACCAATTGGCATCATAGGTTATTCTTCGCACTATGGGCCTATCACATGGCAGTCAAAACTACCACTGGTTTCACACCTTTTCATCTAGTCCACAGGGTGGAGGCCACTCTTCCCATCGAGTGCAAAATTCCCACCTTATACACCTCTATTGAGCTATTACTTGACATTACTCTAATGGAGCAACGTTTGTTGAGCTTAGAGTCCCTAGGTGAGGATTGTCGATCTTCATTACAGAACAATGAAGCAACCAAAAAATGATCAAAGGCCACCTTTGATCGCCATGTCAACCTTCGCTCATTCAACGAAGGTGACCTCGTCCTCGCTTACAATGTCACTCACAATATCCTCGGCCATGGAAAATTTGAGTCACTATGGCATGGACCTTATATCATCCAACATTTCCTTACTAAAGGTGCATACGTTCTAGCCTCTCTCGAAGGCCACCCTCTCAAAGAACCCGTCAATGGGTTGTACCTAAAGAAATTTTACGCCTGAGCATGGCCATTCTACACTAGGATTTTTCTTTTTGTACATTTTTTTTAGAGTTTTTAATATTCTCTCATCCATACATCACGTCTAATCCATCACTCATTTTATTGACAGATGCCACCCCCATTGGCCTACCACATCGGTTACGCCGACGAAGCTAGTTGTTGGACACAGAATCACACTTCGGCTGCTTGGGCCCTCTATTCACCCTCACATGAACTGCTCCACTCCAACGACATATGTTTAGGCTAAGCCACCAACAATCAAGCAGAATACACCGCTGTCATTGGTCTCCTCACTGAGGCCAGCCATCACCATGTCCATCACCTTAGCATTTTACTTGATTCCCAACTGGTCATCCTCCAGCTCAATAATGTGTACCACATTCACGATCCTTGCCTCTTCCGCAAATACCTGCAAGTTAGACTTTTATCTCGACATTTTGATTCCATTACATTCATACATATTCCAAGACAATTTAATCAAATGGCAGATAACATGGCTAACCTAGTATTAGATTGGCATTTATCACATCAGGTTACCAGTACACATACATCAAACATCAATAATCTGTCACAACATATAGACATCATCAACCAAAATACAATACACATGTAAACATCACCAAGATCCCAAAATGTATATCCATATATATATCAGTCAAATGTGTTATCCACATGTTTACAAAAAAATATATATTGTACATATACAAACATCCATAGGCCGCCAAACCACCTCGCCCCTATAGATACAAAACTGGTGCCACTACACCTAGTAGGCTCGTAGGCCTATATAAATACCAAAAAACATATAAATACATACAAAGACACTCATGGTGCCTCTAGAGCACCACCACCTAGCCCTCCCTCGGGAGGTGGTGCTCCACCCACTATCGGTCCCTCCAGACCTGGAGGTAGCCACCCAATCATGGCAACACCTACTACTACTTCTCTCTGGACCACGGTCTACCATACCAATGGAATCCCCACACACTGCTCTAGGATGGCCTCGTCTTGGATCCGCAACCACATGCCCTCGGGCACTCCCTCTAGCACCGTCTGCAAGCGACAGTCAATATCCTCAAACTCTCCCCTGGCCTCGGCTGGAGGAGTATGTGATGGCCCTGCACCAGGGTCATCAAAACGACATCTCCTATCTACTCTCTCATCGTTAACATGCCTCGCCAACATCCTCCCTTCGTCATCTCTCTTCTCCCCATAGATATCTCACCGACCCTTGATGAGTCGACGCTCTAACCAACTCCACCTTGTGCCCACGAGGCCCAACATATGCACATACAACAAGCAAATGATAGCATCAGCATCCACCCATACATTAAAATATACATTCTATACTATCTACAAAATAACAATATCACGCCATACCTCTGTGGTCGAACACCTCTCCTAGAGGTAGCACCATCTCCAGATCATCCCGGAAGTCCAAGCCAAAGTATGGGTACCACAGTATAATCTATGGCATCTGACACCACACCTGTTTTTCCTCAGGTGTGAAATAGTGGCCACCCTCCCCACCACCGTGGTGAATCAAAATCGTCGACCACCGCCGCAGTCATGGCTCTCGCACACCAGGTGCACCCAATAACACTCTCGGGTGCAACATAGGCACCCTCTCCAGAAACCATGCCACCAAGATCAAACCAAAGACAAACTCCCCTGAGTTTGTAGCTTGACATCTATCTAGCTGCTCTACCATCTTGGCATGCAACATCAAACCCTAGGCAAAATGCTCTCCTACCGACGCCCTCTCCATAATCCTCAGCTGACCACCATTGATCCATTGAGTCGTGAGGGACCCATATACCCTCACAATCATCACTGCTACATGGAAATGAACCAGGGCATCCATCGTCCCAATACTCACCATGGAGCCCGACATAAATTTCTCCTTCGTATTGTACCTCTGGCCTAGGACAGCCAACCACCCATCCCCAAGCACTATGGGATCCACCAGTAAGGGAGTTCCCCGAAAAGGGAGCCTCGTCAAGAAATATACATCCTCCACCGTAGTGAAGGCCAACTGCTCACCCCGCACCGTAAAACAATGCATATTCGGACTCCACATCTGAATCAAGAACTGTAGGAGGAACTCTTGGGCCTATATCAGGGGGCACGCAAAGAACTTTGGCAGCCCACGCGCTGCCAAAGTGTCACTAACTCCCGGCTCCTCATCAGTCACGTCCTCCTACAACTGGGACCAATATCTTTCTCTCCAGTGAATTGACATCATCCAAATGATCACTTGCATCCACATATACAATACTTGATCAGCCATCTCAAACATACAAACATCAAAATCTCCAAAAAAGCTCAATTTTTACACCTTTCAGCTTTGCCTCCAAGGTGCTACTGTTTTCTCCACAAGCACGCACACATGCACACATGTTCATCCCTCAATCTCTCACTCATGCACGACTGTTGACCATATAGAGGCGCACTCATGTGCCCCTGTCGCTCACACAGGCGCGCATCATAGTGCACTTGTTCACTACATAGTGGTGCACACATGTGTAGCTGTTAGAATTGCATACGCGCATGCATGCATTGTTGTGCCTTGAACAAGCGCACATGCCATGCACTCTTGTTCTCCTCATTAAGGCGGCCCCATGCACAGATGTTCAAATTATAGGCATGCACTCATGCGCGCAACTTTCTCAATCACCCACGCACTAGCGGGCCTACACCTACAAAAACCCCTATACGACCCTTCGTACAGGCCCTGCCCAAAAAATGAAACCATAGTTCTATGCAGGATGATATGAAAACTAACTTGAAGCTTGCTGGTCCCGAATCGACTACCTCGATCTCCCAGAATCTTCAAAACTCCTCTAAACTTTCTCGTCCACTCAATAACACATCAGTTACAAATGAGGTGGCATTGTGGGCCCTACAGCTATATATAGTCCATTTTTCCAAACTTCCAGACTCAATTCAAGGAGCTCCAGGTGTCCATTTTTTGATCCTTCTTTAGCCATGAGATCAGCACCCCATCATCTACATCATGACAATTCCTGGGCCACTTTTCATCCTTAGCCCCCGGGGGCCATTTTTCTCATATTTCACTCAGGTACACATGCTTACATTATTGAATAACCACTATATGATCTTTCTCTTCAGATATTGTTCACATCGGGTATTTGTTTTTCATGTGTGTAGGTACTTGATCATCATATCTCAGTAGTCTTCATTCAGGTATATCCTCAACACTGGCATGTATTCATTCCCTCTGAATATCAAGATGCATCTCCCAGTCACACCCTCTGATTTTCACCTCTAGGATCCCCATATCCGGCTCTGAAGTCCCATCCCCTCCACTGCATTTCGGTACTGTCACTTGGTAACACTCTCACCCACATGAGTTGTCCCCTTCATCATCCCCCCCAGGCAATTTTGACACTCATGTTGTTCTCCCCATTTAGGGATGGGAGTCTTGATAGTCTTACACCATGTCATGAATCAGCCACATACTCCTTCTCCTCATTTTGCTAGCCTACCCAATGGACTCCCAGGGTACTTCCTCATAGTTTTATTTTGATTGCACTCCCGCAGCATCATTAACCATCCATTTCATCCACCATCAATTTTCCCATCTACAGATTGCCCTCCATTCATTTACCTTATATAGAAACCCACCTATGGGGACCCCACCCTCCACCCATTCTCCAAGCAACTTGTGCCCTCACTGGCCAAGCCATATTGCACTGGGGCACCTGTTTTTGTATCTGAGCACTCATCCCAAATTATTCTTTATTCATTTGGTAATTATACAAAGCCGTTGTTTCCATCATTTTACATAGCTTTTTGTCGTCACCTTTGGTGGCCTTCTTCCTTTTTGTCAAACTCAACCCATGTCGCCCTTGGTTGGGGCATTCCTTATCACCTACTCCTATTGACATCGCCCATAAACCCTGAGTATCCCATAGGTCCCCTACCTCTACACTCTGAGTTTGTTCACTTTGTCCCGCCTCTGGCACAACTTTTCCCACATCTGGTTGTTCCCCTGACACTCGACTTAGTTGAACAGTTGCTTCCACTTGTACTTCACATATATCCCCAACCAAGGGAAATCTTGAGTCTCACCACATCTTGACTTCGTCCATGTACCTCATTAGTTCCTAATCTCATCCAGTGTATTTCATGAAGCCCTTTGCTTCTTGGAGTCATGTCTCCCTTTTTGTCGACATCAACACAGTTTCCAGAAGGGTGACAGTATCTTGACTCTCATTACCTTTACAATGAGGAGTCTCTGACAGCACAGGGAGAACCATCATTGCTCTCTGCTGTTGTTGACCCCCATAACATTCGACTTCAACACTTTCTCATGTTGTGGTGGGTCTTACTTCGTGACTGTTGTATTTGTTTTCATATATGCCAAAGACCTCTAAAATTTGATAGGATATCAATGCTTGCATATCATCGACACCTCTCACAGGTGTCCTTACCCTTTTTTTCAGAGTTTGTTCATCATCATAATTGTCATCTGTCATTATCAAACCGCCCCGGAGGGCGCTGCAGTGATCTACACCAACACACTATTTCAGTTACTGTATTCCACATTTTTTGAGTTACATGACACGAGCATGGGGCATGCCCACCTCGTTTGTACACATATTATTTTTCACACCTTGCAAAAGGTTGGGTACTATAGGTTCCCCTCTCCCTCCAACGGATCACTCTTGATACTCTCATTTTTTTCTCTTTCTTACAATAGTACTCTCAATAGAAGAAACATTGATAAATTTTAGCTATACGTATGCTCCTAACCTCATCCATTAGGGGGCATCTGTTATCACTAAAATTTCGTCCGCAAATGGTTACAGGAATCCAACATCTTCAAACAACTATTAGTTCACCCATGGACCAAAAATCACCAAAAATGCATTTCCAAAAGGACCAAAACTATACAACCAGTTATAAAAATAGCATGCTCTAAGGATATACAGGAAGCGTGCACACGTGCGCCAGTCGAAAACACCGGAAAAGAGCACATGCACCTGATGTGCGACTGTGGACGCAAAAAGCCGCACACAACTCAGAACGATGCATTTATGATATTGGTCAGCCTCCCACCCATTTCTGGTTCAGCTTCCAAGTCGATTTGACATCCAAATCTCGGCTGAATTTGGCTGGGTGGTTGGTCAAAGACCTAAAGGTGCCCTAAATATCCCCTTGTTCACATTAAAAGATGGTTGAATAACGACTCAAAGTTATGCTATAAAAGGAAGCCATGGGTGCACTACATTTTCAAGGAATTCATTTATATTGTTATGTTGTTGGTATTCTCTTGGATGATCCTCTTTCCTCATCAAGAGTATGCTATCACCATTACACTTAGCCATTCATATCACCTCTAGAATGAATGTCCTTTGGATTCTCTTCACCATTTCATCCTAGTTTCTCATTTGTAAGAAGAGCTCAATATTTGGGTGGTTCAAGAGCCCTCCCTTGGACGAAGAGGGGACCCAAAGTCTTAATTTCTTCTTGGTTCTTTCTTTCCACTAATACAATCCATTCCATTGGTGGCATGAGTCTTGTTTGTTCCTTGTCCTTATGTTCTTATGCACTATAGTTTAATTGTTTTTATCATTCTTAATTTAATTCTTTGCTTATCTTTTATGATTTATCTTTTTAACCCTTTTCTTTACTGCTGTCTTGCCTAGATGACCCAACTAGGCTTGTAAGAACCATTATTTTTCTCATTTAGATGAAAAAAGAGGTGCAACACCCACCTCTCAGAGTTATAATGCATTTCATCCATCAGTTTCCCTTCTGACCTCACACATTAGGGGGCATTTTTTATACCACAAATTACCACATTAATTTCATTTTTGAGATGGCCTAGCCCTTCTCCCTATCTTGCAAACTTAAATCCCATCCTCCTTCATCAAACTCATCTAAAAAAAATAAAATTGTTTCCATCTATGGGTCACCCGTGTGGAAACCATGGATGTTCTCTCCTTTCTAGCTTGCAACTCACGAATGCCCACAAAAATTATGAAAAGATAAAATATTCCACATTTTCGAGTGGAGTTTTTCGGTTGGGATAGTTCCCAAACTTCCCTTGGACCATACATAATGGAATTAAACCACCTCAACCCCTTGAGGATGGTATAAAGGCATCTTTTAGGGAATGTATAAGGAGGAAAACCTAGGTGCAATATTATGATGACGAATTTGCAAGCTTCCCTATTTTCCTTGATTGTCTAAGTAGAATCCCTCTGATCTAGAACTTGTTTTCCAACATTCCTTCCTCTCCCATATGTGCTTATAGGGTGTGTTCCTATCCCTTTTAAGTCATCTGAGTAAGAGCCATTGTGCTGACTTGATTCTTGAAGGATTGGTGAAGGAACCCAAGCAATTGGATTCGAGGAAGTGTCGATGGTTAGAGTCAGGTTGTAACTACCTACTTATACAATTTTCAATAAAAGAGTTATATTTCCTTCCACTCATGTGTAAATTGATTCAATCTATTGATATATGTTAGTTTTCTTCATATAATTGAATTTGTTCACATTATATGTATGCTTTGTTTTTATAACTACCTAGTGGCAGCATAGACTTGGTCTCTTTTTGCAGGTAGATACCAGTAGAGATCAGGAGAAAAATCAAAGGTGGAGAGAAAGGATCTACATCAGATGTAGTATACAAGGTGTGAGACCTCTCCTTATCTATTCAAATTAGTCATTTAATCATAGCATTGTTGTGTGTGAGGGTAGATTATGTATTTTACATATGGTCTCGTTGTGTTGTAACATGACCCAAGGTCACATCGGAAAAATCTCGTAATACAACTAGTGACCATACTCAAGATTCTTTTCTCCTATTTTGGGTCGGTTTTAGGGTGTCTTGTGTTGCCCTTGATTTCTATAACTTTTCTTTTCTTCTGGGATTTCCTTTCAAAGAATCTACCATCTAGAAACTTTTTCTAAGTTTCTAGAATCCTCCTTCTAGATTGGATTTTTTATTTTTCAAGTTTTACTGATCCATCAATGCTTTGTCCCTTTATTATTCACATATATCCACGATTTTACCTCTTTTGACCCATGGATGTCCGCTATTAATAGTGTACACAGTCACAGATCTATGTAAGAAACTTGATTTTTTATCCTTTCTCTCAGTTTTGAAGGATTTGGCTTGGTTCTTCAGTATAATCTAAACCTTCTGGGTTTGATTTTTCTCTTGATTTCTATGTTGATTCTTAGAAAACTTTGAAATA
>JASDQU010011688.1:71487-84167 GCA_032191745.1 Picea mariana | reverse complement strand
AAAGTCCAACAGTTAGAAGATGAGACCCTTGAAGACTATATGGAAAGATTTGGTTATATCTCCCAGAAGTCAAAATACCATGGTCTCTCGGAGGATGCAGTTAGGGCTCTTTTCCTTAAGGGAATTTTAGAAGAGTATCTATAGATGCTTAACCTGATGGCATCAGGTGATATTTCTCATAAACCATTTTCCTGTTCCATATGTCATTACTCCTGTTCCATTATAGGAAATTCAACTAAGATGGGGAAAAGTTCTAGATAGGCAGAGACCTTCAGTAGTCATCCAAGAAGAAGAAGAAGAAGAAGAAATCATCAAAAAACCCACAAATGACACTAGGTGGGAAGATGTTATTTTCCCGAAGAATCAAGAACCTAAGCTTCCCCAAAATGAACCTTCACAAATTACGAAGGTCCCTCCTTATCCAGAGCGATTGGTAATCGAGAAACCTACCACCCGACTGGGATTTGACATTTTGAATGAATTGAAAAATATTTATGTCAAGATTCCTCTACTTGAAGCCATTAAAGACATTCTAATCTATAGTAAGGTAGTCAAATAATTGTGTATTAAGAATCTAGGTAGGAAGCAAAAGGATCCTCCTACAGTGCATTTGGTAGGAGGACTCTCTGAGTACATATCATAGCAGCCAAAGCTAGCAAAATATGGGAATCCAGTAAACCCCGTAGTGACCATAACCATTAATGAGGTCTCCATTGGAAACACTCTCATAGACCTAGGGGAAGCCATCAATGTTATGACTGCTACTACCTTGGAAAAATTACAGTTACAACCTCTTCTTCGGCCTACCCCAACCATTTTGGAATTAGTAGATAAGACTAGGGTTATACCTGAAGGGATTTTAGATGATGTCATGGTTACTTTAGCCTCATGGGAGTACCCTGTAGATTTTCTTTTCATTCATTCAAAGGATCCTTCCCAAGGCCATCCTATTATTTTGGGAAGACCTTGGCTAGCCACATCCAATGCATTTATTGGTTGTAGAGAAGGAGAAATGACCATCTCAAATGGTCTCTCTATCCAGAAGCTCACCATTTACCCTCTAGATCAACCTATTATGGAGAGTCTATGGTGGCTTGAATGTCCATATGATAATGAGGACTGGGAAGAAACCGTATTGCCAAGTGACCATGCATGGGCACTTCAAGAGAACACAACCGAAAATGTGCTAAACCAATTCATTTCTGCTATCACATGTGTGGATTTTCCACAATCTTTTCCCCAATTTGAGTACATGTTTGGGGAAGAATTTCAAGAACAATTGGATCCATCCATTCTATCTTCGACATCTTTTATTTTTGAGATAGATGAGTCTGCCATGTCTTATAATATGCCCTACGAGATTAGTCCAGGAAATTTTTTACATATAAACTCTAGGCTAGATGTAGACCAACATAAACAGTTAGTAGACATCCTTAAAGAACAATCAAGAGCATTTTCCTGGGAATACATTGACATGAAAGGTATACACCTTGACACATGCATCCATCATATATACACCCAGGGGAAAGTAACACTTGTTACGAAACCCCAGAGAAGGATGAACCCAACACTCAAAGGCATAGTCAAGGAGGAAATCCAAAAGTTGTTAAATGTCGGATTTATCTATCCCATCTTCAACAGCAAGTGGGTATCCCTGCTTGTAGTGGTTCCAAAGAAAGTGATTGGGAAATGGAGAATTTGTGTTGATTTCCAAGAACTCAATAAGGCCACTCTGAAAGACTACTTTCCTCTTCCTTTCATTGACCAAGTTCTAGATACTTTGTCCGGAAAGAAGTATTTATCCTTTCTAGATGGGTACAGTGGGTACAACCAGATTCTTATAGCACCTGAGGACTAGGACAAGACTACCTTTACCTGTCCTTGGGGCACCTATGCCTATAGGGTCTTACCATTTGGATTGTGTAATGCTCCTATCACATTTCAACAAGCACTATTAGGGATATTTTCCGATCTTATTCATGATTGTGTAGAGGTATACATGGATGATTTCATAGTTTATGGAAACACTTACCAGGAAGCCTTAGACAACTTAGAAAAAGTCCTCATCAGATGCAGGAAATGAACCTATCCCTAAGTCATGAAAAATGAAAAATGTTGTTAACTGAAGGAGTGGTTATAGGACATCATGTTTCATCTGAAGGGATAAAAGTTGATCCTGCAAAGATTGAGGCCATTGTTAGACTTCCATGCCCCAAGAATCTAAAAGAGGTGAGAAGATTTCTCAGACATGCCGGATATTACCGACGGTTTATTGAAAATTTTACAAAGATTGTTGCACCTATGTTTGGATTATTGATAAAAGATGTTGATTTTGTTTGGACCGAGCAGTGTCAAACTGCCTTTGAAACCCTGAAAGCCAAGTTGTCCATAGCACTAGTTCTTAGAGGGCCCAATTGGACTCTCCCATTTCATATATCTACTGATGCCTCTGACACTGCAATAGGAGGGGTATTAGGGAAGAAAGAGGACCAGTAGTCCTATGCCATTTATTTTGTAAGAAGAACTTGTCCCCTGCATAGTTGAACTACACAGTCACCGAGAAAGAGTTCTTGGCAGTTGTTCATGATATTAACAAGTGTCGTCATTACATTACAGGTTATGAAGTATTTGTACACAATGATCATTTCACCATTAGGTTCCTCATGAATAAACCTATAACTAATGGCCGAGTGACTAGGTGGCTCTTGTTATTGTAAGAATTTAATATTATTGTGCTTGACCGGCCTAGAAAGGATAATGCAGTAGTTGACTTTATTTCCTGCATAAAGAATGAGGATGATGATATCCGTGTAGATGATAGTTTCCCAGATGAGCATATATTTTCCCTTTCTGTCAATACCCCATGGTTTGCAAATATGGAAAACTATTTGGCTACTAAGAAGTTACCATCTCATTTGTCACCTCATGAAAAGCAGAAAATTATTACACAGAGTGCTAATTACTCTTGGGTTGGTCATGATCTTTTTCGCACAGGTCCTGATTTGATTATTCGTAGATGTGTCCGAGAGGACAAGGTACCTGAAATACTATGAAGTTTTCATGATGGACCATGTGGTGGACATTTCTCTTGCAAACGTACAACATCTAAGGTGTTACATTCAGGTTACTATTGGCCTAGCATTTTCAAATATGCTACCAAGTATGTGATAAGTTGTGATAGTTTCCAAAGGATAGGTATACCTACATCAGCTGACAAAATGCATTTACAGGCCCAAGTTATGATAGAACCCTTCGAAAAATGGGTCCTCAACTTTGTATGACCAATTTCACCCATGTCCCATAGGAAGAACTATATCTTAGTTTGTACGGACTATGTCACAAAATGGGTAGAGGCAAAAGCCCTATTTAGGACCACAAAGAAGTCTGTTGTCAAATTCATCTATGAAGACATCTTTACCTGCTTCAGTGTCCCTCGTGAAATTGTTACTGACCACAGCACTCAATTCACTTCCAAGATGATGAAAGAGCTAATAGAGAAATGTGGGATTAAACATTGTAAATCTTCTCCATACCACCCGCAAGCCAATGGCCAGGTAGAATCCACAAACAAAGTTCTAGAATCCATATTGACCAACATTGTTCAGTTACATCACCGAGATTGGGCTGATAGGCTCCCAAAGGCTTTGTGGGCATACCGAACTACCTGGAGAAATACCACTGGGCATACCCCTTATGAGCTAGTGTATGGGAAACAAGTACTTTTACCTATAGAATTCCAAGTAAGGACCTTCCGTATTTCCATAGAATTAGGATTGAACCTGGATGAGGCTCAGAAGCAATGAGCCCTACAATTGAATGAGTTGGATGAAATCAGACAAGATGCCATCCAATGGATGATACTAGTCCAAAAACAGAGGAACAAGTGGCATGACACGTTTATTAAGAAGAAGAACTTCCATCTTGGTGATTGGGCTCTGTTATTTGATTCTCGATTCAAAAAATTCAAAGGAAAACTTACCACCCGTTGGTTGGACCCTTACGAGGTAGACACTGTATATGACAATGGAGCTGTAAAAATTAAAACAAATGACGATGGACAAGTCTCATTTGTGGTAAATGGACACCGACTTAAATTTTATCATAAGCCCATTTCCAGAGAAGATTTTCTATAGGTCATGTCAGCTGACAAGGCATTGGCCTTAGTAGATGGGGAATTCCCCCCTTGTTATTGAAATTTTTTCTGAATTTCCTACTGTATATATGTAAATAGTTTTTGAATTTTGTTAATAAGGCAATTCTAGAGGTTTCTGTAAGTATTTATTTCACCAGGAGTACACAGTTTCAAGGATCTTTCTTCAAAACATTGTTATACTTGAAATTTCTGTCTGCTAAAGCATCAAATGAATAGTGACTTGCTGTAATTAGCCATGTTTTTGCAAAAATTCTCATTTTTAAGGCATTCTAAAGTAGTTGCTCTTGAAACTCTTCACCAATATATAAGGAAGTGATACCATAACTATCAAGCCTAGAGGTCTCTCGTACAGTTTTTCTAAGAAACTTGAGTAAGTGAGTCAAGTGTCTTTATCAAAGAGTAACAAGGAGGTCTAATTAGCAGTTAATCATGGAAACATCATAATAATTACAAAAGAAGAAACTGAGTTGAGCCTAGAGATACCTTTCTATTCTTTCTCAATGGTACCATCCACTACACACTAAATAACTTGATTATATCATATCTTTAGATAGGCCACATCCACTTAAGTACCCCTTACATCAGGACAACCACTAAACAATATAACGGAAAGTCATCCTCTAACATAAATACCATCCCAAGTGAAAAAAGAAACAAAAAGTTGTTTCAGAGTTGTTCTCCCATCTTCTCGCGTAAGCAATCTTATATGAAAATCTTAAAAAATGGAGGGCCAGTCTCTGAGGGTTTAAGAGACTAACCTACCAGGATACTGAACAGGTCTGCTGGCAGTGGGTACCAGCCTGTGGTATGACTAGATAAACCCATCAGAGTATTGAATAGGCTTGTTGGTAGTGGGGCATTCTACCTAGCGAGGATGGTAATCTGACAAAAATAAATAATAAATCTAAACTTGTCCTGATGTACGGAATTACTTGCAGACAAAGATGACATGAAGTATGTGTGGTTAAGCTAAGGTTAATGAACTCCATCAACTTACCATTGGGAAATAACTCTAAGAATATCTTGAAACTCTCTTGCCTACCTCTTATTATCTATATATAGGATTTCTTATCCTATAGGTGGGGCCATTTCCTAACTATCTTGTCAAACCAATCTGTGAAATTTTATCTTTACACTTGACATACTGTAAACCTTCGGCTATTGGGGGATACTGACTAGTTTCCTATACTTTTGATTGTGAGGTTTCACAATACTTAAGTGTGGGGGAGGGGTTCATGAGATGACAAATAATTATTGCCTGGAGAAATGAGTCTTTGCAAGAATTTTTGTATTATTACTATAATATAAGTTATTACATTGATAGTCATGTTATTTTTAAAAATGCTTCACTCATGTGTGCTATACATTACTAAACTCATGCTTAACAGAACACTCTTTATCGGTTTATCATTCATTACAACCATTTCATTATAGGTTTTGACACTATATGTCATATACAAGAAGAATGAGTAAGCATGGAGCACTCTGCCTTTGCTCATTAACCACTATGGTTGTCAAAAACACTTCAAAATTGTAGGCTATCCATTATAAGAGGCAAAAATGCACTTAATAGAGGGGTACCAGATGAGGTGTTGGATGAGGTGCCGGATGAAATACCATTTGAAGTGTCATTTGAAGTGCCATTGCATTGCATACCAGTAATTGTCCTAGATTTTAGGTAACTAGAATTCAATTATATTTAATTACATTGGTTGTAGGCATTGATTAACAAATGATTCATATGGTTATGATCAAATGTCCAAGTCAAAAGACTTGGACATTGATCTAAGTACGCACCACTCCATTGCTCCCAAGATTGCCATCAAGTTTGAATCTCCCACACATGGCATCTTGTGCACACATGTGGGAAACGTACTCCACCATAAGAGCATCCAAAATCAGGCTGGGCACTCTATTGTTTCATTTTCCCTTTCCATTTGCTCTACCCCGTGTTAAGGAATCACGCCTAACCACTGCCGAATTCGTCCTCTGTTCTAATCGCACTCAGACTGTGTTAAACCCATGCCATTTCTTGGCATGTTCGCACCCTTTCTTGGTAAAATTTGCCTCTATTCCATTTGCACTCAAACTGTGCCCAATTCATGTCTCTGTGTGGCTCGATTTTTCCCTTGCTTGGTGAATTCAAACTATGTCATAGTTCCCAAGTGATACGAACCCTCCTCCTATGCAGACTTGTTTTCCATTCCATAATTCACACAGTGCAGGGAAGTGTTCTTGTGTGTTGGCTGGGGGTTATTTCTGTCGAGTTTGCAAGGCCATGATGAAGGTCTTTCTATGCAATTTGCAGTCGGTTTTGATGGTAAGATAGCACATGTAGGGTCTCTCAACTTTGCAGTCACAGAAGAGTCAATTGCTGCTGCAACAAAACTTCCAAGAATGGGAGATAAGTGGTTCAAGAATCATCAATTTCCGCGCTCAAGTTACAACAGGGTGTTCAAGCTCGAATTCAAAATCATTTCAGGAGTGAAAGGGTATGATAAAGAGTGGATAAAACTAGAATTGGTTAGCCCCCTCATTATCATCACAAGGCTAATTACATGTGAAGGTAGATACCCCACCTTCAAAGCTTGTCATTTTAGATTGTTGGCTCATTTTCTGTTCAACAAACCTTTGAACTTTCCCTTTTATTTTCTCAAAATCTTGGAGAAGATGTCCTCTCAAGTGAGGAAAAATGTGACTAACCCCCACAATAGTCTCTTCCACCACGGTTTGATCAAACTCCTCGTTCTTACCGAACTAGAGAAGTAGGGGCAAAGTTGGGATGCCTTTATCTACCAATTTTCAAACCCCCACTTAAGACCGATAGAAAGCCACTTAGCCTAAAAATTATTTCTCCATCCAAGCCTCACTCTCCAAGAACTCCAAACTCCATTTCACAAACCCTCTCTTTGCTGGAACAATACCAAAAGATTGTTTATATTCCTACTTCTTCATCGGGGAAAAAGACCAAGAACAAAGACCAAAATAAGCCTATTGTTGACCCCCCAATGCCTTCACTTTCTCTTGGTCCTACACCTAAGAAAATCCAAGAGGTAATGCAACAAGAATTTCCCATCATTCCCACAAACAAGAGGGGAGCCAACCGATTTGGTAAGGGACCCTTTCGGAAGAGTACCTAGAGCACTAGAACCAAGCCTTATGAAAAACCTCCACCTGCTTTGGATCCCATCCAAGTGTCCTCTGACCTTGAGAGCCCTCATAAGAAACCTAGAGAAGTCTCTACAGATGGATTAGAGCCACTAAGGAAAACAAAATCAGAACCTACCTCAACTTTCCAATCTCCCATCACTCCTACTTCACCTATGCCTACTCTTGATCCTAAAATTGATAAATTGTCCACATCCCTCAAAGCATCTAAGCCTTCCTTAGAGATCGTCAATTCTGCCCCAACCACAGAGTAGCTACAAAAATAAAACCATCAGTTTCTCCAACAATTGGAAGAGAGGAAGACAATAGATGTACATCTCCATCATGACAATGCAGTCCTTCAGGCAAAGGTCAACTCCCTTCAGCGGTTGATCGATGAAATGACCCAATCTAACCACAGCCTCAGAGCATAATTAAAGCAACGAAAGAGGCACAAGGCCAAGCCTACACAACAAGAAGGAGAGGCTTCCAAAGATGATCCTCCTCAACAAGCCTAGTTCCGAGGGATGAATTCTTTTTGTTTGCAGTGGGACCTACAAAATTGTAAGCGTGGGGGTAATGTTGGGCCCGAGATATGATCATTTTCATGACGTTATTATACACTTTTTTCCATATGTACATATGCATTTTTCATCTTTCAAAGGAGCTTTTTGAAGAATTTTATGATAAAATGGTATAATCCACATGAGGTACATATTATTCATGTTTTGTGATTTAATCAAGTTTAATTTATTATATTTTATGCTTTCAAAGAGTTAATCCATGTTTTTTTGCTATTACAGGGAAAAACGTACCATGTTTCTTGGTCTGACACTTGATTCGGCACTTGATCCAGCACTTGTTCCGGTACTTGATCCGGCACTCATTCCAGCACCCAATATTGCACAAAAACGCAAGGCGAGTTCGCGGTTATGGTATTGGCGGCTAGTGGTGGAAAAATCGGGCACATGGGTTTTGTTTGTCATCACCCCCTCCAGCTACTAATCTTAAGACAACTCGATTTCAGTTGTCCAAAGAGGGAGATTATTGGTTTCCTTTGTTTTGTTAGTTATGGAAGCATTTATTGTAAATTGTCAAATTTAGAGGTGGTTCAACCCTCCTGTGGTCGACCACTTGGGTTGTAAACCTATAAATACTACCAGGATGATTATTAGATTGGAGAAGCAAGTAGAATAGCCATCAGATTAGAGATAAACTCGTTGTACTCTATTTTTCATCTTTCACATTGCCAGAACAGTGCCAGAACTGTGTTTTTTACTTTCATGGTGAATTCGACCTATTGAAGTTCATGGTGTTCTTGTAGAGGGTAGCCACGACTTGCTGGGGGGGGCACTAGCAGTCTGGTGATGATCAGTGTGTTGTTTATACATTTCATAATTTAAATTGCCTTTTATTTCCTGTACATGCATGTTTTATGTTTTAATTAGCTAGCTATGATTTAATTGTTTTATTGTTCTTTTGCAGGTTAGTATGATGGATTATGTTAGCATGAATTAGTTTTGTAGGCTAGGAATAGACTTGCAAGTCTCTTCACTAACCCCATATGCATCTAGATATCAGATTACACTTTTATTTACGATCTTACAATCAAGTTTAAACCAGAGTTGTTTTTAGAATAATACAGAGTTCTATTTGGGTTTCATTTGACAGGGATCTTTGATGGATCGATAGATTTAATTCTAGTTCTTAATCATAGTTTTCTCATCTTAGTTTTAGCTAGGATTCATTTGTTTAGTTGTTGGTTAATTGTCAATTTACTTTTTAATAAGCATAGTTTAATTTCTGTTTTTAATCCATTTTCTTATCATAACTTGAATGATTAAAATAGACACAGTATAGTTTTATTTCATGTAATTTCCTTTCATAGATTAAAATGCAATTAAATTCCTTAGTTATATAATGATGATCTCATTATGATGTTAATGGTTTGTACATAAATATGCAGGTTATTTAACATTACTTTTATCATGGCTAAGTTTTCATTGGACTGTTTACTTCACACCTTTCATTTTTCCATTGAAATTAGTATTGAGATTATACCATTAGAACTGTCTTTAGTTGTCAAGTGTCATTGAGATATCATCCATCACCACCGAAGGCATTCACACAACCACCAGCATTACATTTGAGTGTTTCGTAGATTAAAGATAGTTACTTGCTTTCGTAGATTAGATAGTTTCTTGTTTTCATAAGTTTAGTTGTTAATCTTTCTTGCTTTCAATAGAATAGATTTCCTTTCATGCATTGCATTGAGCATTTAAATTTCCTTTCACGCAAGAGAAATAGTTTTGCATTAGGCTTTTAGTTCACTTGCCTCTTAGGCTAGGTAGTTGTTCAATGACAAGTCTTTGCTTACTTGTCCCTTTGCTTTAGTAGGTTAGTTAGGTGCTTTTGCTTGCTTGTCTATTTGCTTTAATAGGTTAGATAGGTGTTTTTTCTTACTTGCTTATCTATTTGCTTTCATAGGATAGTTGCTCATTGAATGTATGTTGGAAAGTTAAAGAAGTTTGCTTTTGTCATTTGCTTATTATGCTTAGTATTTTTTTTTTGCTTATTGTTTTCCTTACATAGAGTTTTTACTTGCTTTCTTAGGAACTATCCATCAGTCCTTGGCCCAAAAGTGCTTAGGTTACCTAGTTTTCATTTTGCCTAGTAGGGTTTTCTCATTAGATAGGTTTGCTTGAGTATATTAGCCTTAGATATCTGCTTTCATTAGTTAGATTATACTCCTACCAAACTTTTACCTTTGGCATATATTTTTCTACAACTCTAAGTTTACTTACCCCGGGTTGACAATTTAATTGAGGGTAGTTTAGTTTATTTTTTAGTACATATAAATCACCTAATAGAAACTCTGGCCTTTAGGTGAACTTACATGTTCTGAATAATTTTTTGCCGAAGTGGTCATCGCAGAAGTTGACTGTCTACTTATGATCTGACGGTTCTCGTGTTTTACTCTAGATCAATGGTTGACATGACTTCAGGTAATCTTACCTATTCTTGGCTTCTTTTCACTGGAGTGGTTAGCGTCGAAGTTGACTACTGCTATGCAACTCTGATCTCATGACTATCATATTTCACTCTAGATCAACATTTGTCATGACTTTGGGTCTTCGACCTTTCTTATCCTATCCTTCCACTTTATTTTGATCGGACGGTCAATATAACTTCTGAAATTTTTCTCAGATCGAACGACTCATTGTTGTTGGGAAATTATACCCTACGGACTAACAAGCTAGGGCTTAAACTTGCATGCAGATCATGACCCTTAAGAAATTACTTTTAACCTTCTACCCCAAACCTAAAACCCTTTTTCACATGCAAACATGGAAAGAACCTACTAACCTTTTTACTGATGTTTGGTGTAGATCCTCCGTTGCGCTTTATCCTCTTTCTTATGTTTCTCCTTCCAAAGGAAATCCTCCAATCAAGACAAAACACTACGCATGCATGCTATTTTTCTACTAGAGGGTTAGAGATTAAGCATAAATCGAATAAAACATATAAAACTCGTGCATTGGGATGGGAAAAGTATTCTTTATTAATCTCAAGATGAATCAACTTACAATAATAATAGAGATCGGCCACCATTCCTTGATCCTGATCCTGGGCTTCTCCTCTTCTTTGTCATCCAACTTCTTTGCTTGAATTCTCCTGAAGCTTGAGGAAAGACTAAAGGGTTGGGACAAAACGGATTCGACAATTGGGCAGAGTTTCTTTGCTATGATTTTCCTCCTTCAAATAGTACCCCTACCCCTTCTTTTATAGGCTAGAAGGAGCTAGGGTTTTGGATGAACTCTCGGCCATGCATGGCTGGGAGTTCCAGTTAACTGACCCAAAGCTTTTCGTCCCGTCGGCAGCTTTACTGTTTTTGTGCTTTGTTAGGTAAACGTGGGCTGTAGTGGCCTAGCCAGCGTTCCAATGCATGCAGTAGCAAGCCTGCCAGTGTTCCAATGCGCCCAGTAATGGGTTAGGGCACGGGTTACTTAATTTAAGAGGTTTTTCAAGAGTTTATTCAGCATGGCCTTGGCAAGAAAGGGATATGAGTTGGCCTGATGCCAGGTAAGCATGTGTGGTGCAATTTAGGGTTATAATAGATGCCCCCTAATGTGTGAAGTCAGAAGAGTATCTGATGGCCGAAATACATTACCATTCTTTACCAATCTGTACTGATATGCTGAATGAGTGAGCCCAGGAATCAAGAATCAAGAGGTGTCGTCTGCAAAAAATATCAAATGTCTCACCGAGGTGGGAATACCCATGCTCGGGATAAAATAGAACCATGGATACCAATCAAATACACTGTAGATCCATGTCAAACAACTATGAAGAGTATCCGCGAACAATACACAGCAGAGCTACATCTCGAAATCAGAAAAATACACATATAAAGTATCCATCTCCCAGAAGCTGACTCGGCCTAATGGCTGTACTTCATAGCTCGAGCAACAACTTAAAAATCTTCTAAACTTGGGTAGGAGTGTAATATGAGTGTACGACTGCACTACCCAGAGGTCTTCGACGGCTCATCGGTTATGGACTTGATAATCTTGATGATCGGACTGAAGGCTTCAGTGATTTCGAACAAAGACTTGATTGGACATTTAGGATGGCCGGGTATGCGGACAAGAGACATATTGCAGAGGGGCCAACTCAGGCTAAGTGACAAACTTCCCTTGGACAATAGCACGACAAGTGATAAGACTCAGGCAACCTATCTGTTAATCATAAGTCTACGAAGCAGGAGGCAACGCAAACTCTCCATATGTTTGGAAGAGTAACCAAACGGTGGAGGACACAACTCAATATAGCGAGCAAAGTTTCCTAAGGTCGTACTACATCCCAAAGTCTGATGAATCAAACAGACAGATGTGCTTTATCAAAGGGCGACTCATGATGCTGCCAATAAAGAAAATACTTTTCCCATCCTCTTTTTGGGGTATATTTGATTTTTTTGTTCTTTTTTATTATTTTGAAAAAGAATAAATGAATATTACATTACAGTGGAGGAATGAGTATAGCAAACATACAAGCTCAAGGCACAAGGACAAGACTGATGTTCTAGGGAAATGATACTCGGGAAAAATCCTCTAGTGGCCAAAGGTGTTAAGACGCAAAAGAAAACTGTTACTAGGCTGATGGGTAAAGGATGCAAATGCGGTTGATAGAACACACAATGGTAACGTCCTTCGATGTAAGTTTAACGAGCCCAAAGAAGGTAAGCTCGATGATTTTTCATATTTAGAGAGTTTGAAAAAGCTTAAAAGGAAACTCCATTGGGGTACCTTTTTCGTCAATAGTCTAGTTGGTTCGAAAAAGGGATAAACTAGCACCGATTAGACGTCAATTCAAAACCATT
>JASDQU010011688.1:52854-71324 GCA_032191745.1 Picea mariana | reverse complement strand
CATTTTAACGAGTGTGAAAGAATAAGGTCACTCGACAATCTTTTCAATTTTAGGGAGTCTAAAAAGAGCTTAACTATGGACTTCGGGGGGGTTTCTTTTTCGTAAATTTAGTCCCTCAGGCCCGAAAAAGGAATAAAATCTTACCTGAGGATACTCTTCTAAAGAATGGAAATTCAATAGAGTATTCCTTTGTTCGTACAGTTGACTGTCCGGACCGAAAAAGGGGTAAACTACCACCGGATAGACGTGACTTCAAATTTCAGTTTAACGAGCGTGAAAGATCACAAGATCGCTCGCCAATCTTTTCATGTTTAGAGGGTCTGAAAAGGGATTAAAAGGAGACCCGTTATGTTTTGGGAGTCCGGAGGGTAAGACAAAGAGTGGAAAAGACCCATGCAAATGAGGCTCAAACTCATATTCAGGAAAGACTACATGGACTCCCGAGCCTACAGTGTTAAAAAACGACATGGACACCATAATGCAACTAGGAACTACCTAGGGCATCCATGTTTTGGCAAGCCTGGTGAGGAGTAAGGGGAGATGGGTAAGTCTCCACCTATCTAGTTTTTTTGTTTGCATATGTAATTTTTATGTCTTTTTTGATATATATATCATGTTTTTGTATAATAGAGTTTTTGATGGGTGAACATTATATTGCATGCAGATGTGGGACCCGTGCGACCTGTCGATTATGCACGGAACATGCGCCACTCACAGCCAGAGGCTGCTGCTGTCGCTGTCGGGGGAGCAGTAGTGGCAGGGAACCTCCCAGTAGGAGAGGTCGAGAGGGTTCTTAGGTGGGTTGAGCGGAACTTCACTGCGCTCACTCGCACAGTCCCCATGGCAGAGATAGAGAACTTGCCGCCTTCTTTGCAGACTCATATTGTGGGGGTACCTCGGACATGGTTCGGATTGTTTAGGCATTTGGGCAAGGCTGTATATGAGTATAACAAGGCCCATAGGCCCTGAACAAACTTTAGACTTTTCTGTGCCACGAGCACCGATATGTATATATATTTTTTGAGGGCATAAGCCCCAATGACTCGTTATGGTTCCCACCTTTTGAGGTGCTTGTGCCCATCTATGTACTCTGAGGATTTTATGATGTTTATATATGGTTTTTTTTTTTTTTTTGTGTCTTTATGGATTTTGTGTGCAAAAATGTATTTACATGTGTGTGATCATGATCTTTTTATGTGTGAGCAAGATGCCAATCTAAAATGTGATTAGCTAGAGTATCCGTGATTTGATTTAGACTCCTAGGAACATGAAAATATGTAATATAATCAAAGTTGCGTTCCAATAGACGTACCCTAAGGAATCGTCGGTGTAAAGTTGGGTCGTGCACCCAGTATATTCTGTTTAGTTGTGACACAACCAGTTGAGTGTCTAGATAGACCCGGAGACGAGAGATACCCAATGACAAAGAGTCACGAAGCAACTCAATAACTGCACTATACTCAACAACATTATTTGTGGTGTCACCTAAGAATATACCTCCGAAAGATAACAACTGACCCTGTGGTGTAAAGATTACCCAAGCGGCGGAGGCAAGCCTCCGCGTGTGTCGACTAGCACCGTCCGCATACCCAATGAACACCTCGGACTCACTTGACATCTGCCATAGTGACGAAAGATAACATCAATGACACGTCCATGACATGTTTTTCAAAAGAAACGTAAAAAAATAATAGCACAAAGACTATACATATGTTACAAAAAGTTACCCACAGTGACCGTTCCATGAGTAGTACTTCTTGAGGTAGAGCCCATTTCTAGGCTCCACCAAAGCATTCCCTTCAAAGTTGACCAAACGATAAGTGCCATTTTTTAAAACCTCCTTAATAATGAAGGGTCCGAACCACATGGGTTTAAACTTTCCTTCCCCGAGGGGGTCCTTATCTTGGTCATAAACCAGGACAAGGTCGCCCTTAGAGAAAACCTGAGGACAAACGAACCTATCATATTAACACTTGACCTTATGTTTATGAGCCTCATTGGCCAGGGCCGCATCGCGATGCTGTTCATCAAGCTGCTCAAGGTGTACTAACCGTTCTTCAAGCGGAGAAGTGTCTGGCAATAACTGTACTACCAATTTCAGAGATGGAATTTGACATTCAATGGGCAAGACTGCCTCTAGCCCGTAAATGAGTTGGAAAGGTGAGAAACTGGTTGCAATCTTAACTGAGGTTTGGTAAGCCCATAATGTCGAGTATAACATCAAATGCCAATTTGACTTGGCTGAGTTGATAGTTCGCTGTAAAATCGTTTTAAGAGTTTTGTTAACATCTTCCACCTGCCCATTGGCTTGGGGGTAGTAAGGTGATGAATGTTCTTGCTGTAACCCAAGCTTTGACGTTAACTCAGACATCATTTGGTTCTGAAAGTGACTACCATGGTCAGTGAAAATCTCTCTCGGGACGCCGAACCGTGCTATAATCTGGTTAAATAAGAAGAGAGATGCAGTCTCTCCATCATCTTTGAACGTCGACATAGCTTCAACCCACTTAGTGAAGTAGTCAACAACTACAATGATATAGTGGTGCCCCCTTGCTGATGGGGGGTTGCATGTAGTGTAATCAATCCCCCATTTAGTGAAGGGACCGACGGTGATGACAGGAAACATGGGAGCTGGATGTGCCCTCATCTTCCGTGAGAAGATTTGGCATGGATGGCACTTCTTGACTGACTCGATACAATCTTTTATAAGTGTGGGCCAGAAGTAACCTGCTCGTAAAATATTTTGGGCTGTTGCCAACCCAGACAAGTGACCGCCACAGGCTCCTGTATGACAATCGTTGAGCACTATGATGGCCTCCTCATGAGTGAGACACTGGCGCAAGATACAGTCTACACCTCTCCGATACAACGTATCATTGAGTATGAGATAGTTCTTGGCCTGATGGCGTATCCTCCGATGCTCATCACGAGAAGCAGAGGTAGGGCACTTCAAAGTCTGGAGATAGATTAGCATATCTCCATACCAGGGGTCTGACAATTCAATAAAAAACATATCCCCCCGGATAGGCGATTCCTCAGGCACAACGTCACCTGACTCAACCGAAAGCTCCGAGATAAGTTCTGGGAAGACCAATGAATTTTTGGATTTGGCTGAAATGAAGTCCAAGTCAAATTCTTGGAGGATTACCATCCATTTAATGATTTTTCCACCGATTACTCGTCGTGTTAACATTACTGGAATGGATTCACGACGGAGACGACGGTGGTTTTATGAAACAGAACATAGTGACGGAACCGTTGAACAGCATAAACTGCTGCCAACGCAAGTTTTTTGAGATGGGTATAATTAAGTTCCGGTCCTACGAGGCCTCGGCTCAGGTAATAGATCACGTATTCAAAAAAAAAATCATCCTCCTGAACTAAAACCATGCCTATGGTTGACTCTGCGGCAGCCAGATATAATAAGAAATCTTTTTTATAATCAGGTGGTCATAGCAGAGGTGCGGTGGTGAGGGTGTGTTTTAATGCGTCGAAAGAGCATTGAGCGGCTTCGTCCCAGAAAAAGGGAACATCTTTCTTCAGTAAACGCATAAAGCCCTTAGTGATTTCGGCATAGTTGGCGATGAAGCGTCGTAAGAATTTCGCCTTCCAGTTGGCGATGAAGCATAATTGACCTTGCAGAGGAGCATTAGAGCTCCCTACCCCCAGAACCAAAGTCTGTAAAGTGGAGTAAGTGAGTGCAGGACTGGTACCCGAACTAGGCATACCGTATGAAAACGGAGGGCCTGTCGCACTAGATGTGAAGGGAGGTGTGGCCGCCGCGATAGATGGGGACGGTCCACTGTCCGACGTAGTTGTGGTCGAGACTGTAGTGGCTCGGACTGACGATGAAAAGTTAGGAGATGCTTCTCCTGAGGTGACAATGGTGATGGGAATGGAAGAATTCCCAGAGGAAGTAACAGAGTTTGGTTCCATAACTGGGTGAGGCACTGACAAGCGTTCATAAAATTGAATTGGCACAATAATGTCCGGCCAAGTATCAGTGGATGGGGTTTCAACTATGCCAAGATTGGTGGTTTATTCCTCCGGGAGCTATTCGGGCTGAATGGTTTGAAACCCAGTTGCTTCGAAAGACCCTCGTTGGTCTAGCTTCCGCCTCAATGGTGGCGGGGGTGGCTCCAGTATAACCGGCGGCAGGCCCATAAGCCTTCGTGACTGGTGGAGCTTTGAATCCTCCACTGTGTGAAAAGATTCATGACACGCTAAGGTATTCTACGCGTGCAAAAAGTAACACACACTAAAAGAAATCCCCTAAAATATAAATCAAGCAAACACTAAACTAGTTGGAAGAATAGTTACAACAACCAACACTAGAGCAACTTACCGGTGCAAGTGCAACTCGAATACGGAAGCACCCTCCAGGTATACTCTGCAAAGCGTGGCCAGATGTCTGTCCTAGGTACCGTGGTATACCCCTGCAGTCACCTGTGTATGTCCCTAAAAAGATTGGCAACTAGTTTGCCAGCACGCGAACAGTCACTGGGCGGGTACAGTCGATAGTCGGGTAGACCACAATGAGCAGGGTATCAAGCCCGAAACCTGTCAAGGGTATCGAGAGAAAATGGTCCAGAAGACAATTGAGGACCTCGAACGGATTTGAGACCCACGAAGCTCCATGGAAAATGCAAATGACGAAATCCCTCAACAAATCCTCAATATGTGTTCTCCACTACGCTCGGTCCGGCTTTGGAGGGATTATCTTCGCTACCTTTCCTTACGCAACCTTGTGTTTAGCCTCTGTGTTAGAGGGGGGTCCCGGATAACTTTCACGCAACTAGAATTCTACACTCCCTATTGACAGACTCCAATGTTTGGTTTGAGTGGCCTTGGAGAATTTACTCTCCAACCTATTCCAAGGCCCTAGTCCTGAGCTAGTGTATGCACCCTACATCAAAAAGTCTAATCGATTTTAATTAGCATTGCTTTTAATGGGATTTTTTACATCACAAGGTATGGAGGTGAAACTGATGGTGTGTAAAGACTCAAAGAAAAATGAACAAGAAATGCTTGGAAACAAAAACTTTTACTAACAATGCAAAAACCAGCAACTTTTCAACAAGAAAGACTTCTTTTTATTTTCAAATTTTCCAAGATTTCATGCAGCAAACATAAAGGAATTTCGCTCAAATCTACGAGCTACTTATACTCTAAATGCACTGCAAAAACTTATGCAAAAAAGACTTCTTCCTAGCTATTAATGCAGCAACACAATCTTCAATGAAAAATATTTTTATTTTTTTTATTTCAGTGCTCAATGAAGCAACAAAGGAAAAATCCTGACAAGCATAAAACCAAGAAAACAAAATAAAATTCTGGCTTAAAGCGTAGATCACAAAGAACCAGGGCAAAGACGCACAAATGGCAATCAAGAAAGCACCGACTCCTAAGCCTGTCTAAAAACCATAAAACAACAAATCTTTTATTTTTTTATTTTTTATCTTTCCTATCAACAATCAATCTAAGAAACAACAGGCTAAGGGTAAGAAACCTTAACCTACTGACTATGCAGCCCTAGACTCAAATCCCTGAGAGGAACACTTCTCACCATAGGAGGGGATGACTGCCCCACCCTAATTGAAAAGAACCCAATCAATCCCGCGACTGTCACTGAGACAGCACGCGTGCAAACGCGTGCTGAGATACAACAGTGCGCGGTTACCCACGGGCTAAACCTGAGCAGGCCGTGGGTTTGTATAAATGATAAGACAAAACAAAACACAGGCAGCCCAGACCTGAAAAAGGCCTCTGGTATTGACAACCAGGGTCTCTTAAAGGCTTGGATGCTTCTTCTTAACAGAAAAGAAAAATAATTGCAAAAATAACAAACGCAATAAAGAAAACTGAGACAAGACAGTGAACCAGCAAGACCCAGACAGGATCCAGAAATCCCCTTGAGAATGGAAATTCTGACAGGGAAGAGGAGACTGCCTCTTAAGCTCTCTGAGCCCTACATGCTACTGAACCACTACAGCAGGCGTTCAACCGCGGGCTGTATAAGGTTATGGCACGGGTTACACGCGTGCAGGCCTTCTTCAGGCCGTGTGTACCTTTGTGTGTCCCGATAATAAATGTCAAGCACAGTTAAGGAAAAACTGGTATAAAGAACCAGGTTCCCTGCTAGCTATGACCTAACAGAAAACAGACAAACAAAGAAACAAAAAATTTAATTCTTTGACTACCCAAAAAACCTTCAACTAAATCCGGAAACCCTAAGAGTATCTATCCCCAGTGGAGTCACCAATTCTGTTGTTGGGAAATTATACCCTACGGACTAACAAGCTAGGGCTTAAACTTGCATGCAGATCATGACCCTTAAGAAATTACTTTTAACCTTCTACCCCAAACCTAAAACCCTTTTTCACATGCAAACATGGAAAGAACCTACTAACCTTTTTACTGATGTTTGGTGTAGATCCTTCGTTGTGCTTTATCCTCTTGCTTATGTTGCTCCTTCCAAAGGCAATCCTGCAATCAAGACAAAACACTACACATGCATGCTATTTTTCTACTAGAGGGTTAGAGATTAAGCATAAATCGAATAAAACATATAAAACTCATGCATTGGGACGGGAAAAGTATTCTTTATTAATCTCAAGATGAATCAACTTACAATAATAATAGAGATCGAACACCATTCCTTGATCCTGATCCTGGGCTTCTCCTCTTCTTTGTCCTCCAACTGCTTTGCTTGAATTCTCCTGAAGCTTGAGGAAAGGCTAAAGGGTTGGGACAAAACGGATTCAACAATTGGGCAGAGTTTCTTGGCTATGATTTTCCTCCTTCAAATAGTACCCCTACCCCTTCTTTTATAGGCTAGAAGGAGCTAGGGTTTTGGATGAACTCTCGGCCATTCATGGCTGGGAGTTCCAGTTAACTGACCCAAAGATTTTCGTCCCGTCAACAACTTTCCTGTTTTTGTGCTTTGTTAGGTAAATGCGGGCTGTAGTGGGCCAACTAGCATTCCAACGCGTGCAGTAGCAAGCCTGCTAGCATTCCAATGCACCCAGTAATGGGTTAGGGCCCGGGTTACTTAATTTAAGAGGTTTTTCAAGAGTTTGTTCAGCATGGCCTTGGCAAGGAAGGGATATGAGTTGTCCTGATGCCAGGTAAGCATGTGTGGTGCAATTTAGGGTTATAACACTCATGTCCACTTTGGGACTTCGTCTTTGGGTAAAATATCTTTTCTTTTGGGTAATTTTATCTGAAGTAGTTAGCGCCAAATTTGACTATTGTTCCTCCTACATGATCTGATGGTTTAAGTTACTCGTGAATCTTCAATCAGATGGCCATGATTCTCACCTTATTTACACAGGTTTCCTCTCTAATCCAACGGTCAGATTTACATCTGAATTCTGGATGAATGGCTCTAGTTGCTTGATTTTTATAAAGGTTTCCACTTGTAAAAATTATCTTTCTGAAACCTGATCTCCTGCGCAACTTCTCTTCTGAGATTTTGGGTTTATAATGCATCATGTTGACATCAATGACAATATCGTGCCATTGTGTTCAACATAATCTTCTAAAAGCAGATTCAGCAGGGGGCGACATCTATGAGATCTCTTACATGAAGTATATCTTCTAGTCAATTTTCACCATTTTCTTGTGCTTCAATTAGCATTTTATATCTTATTTGACCAGTGCTATCAATTCGACACCACACCCACTGTGATTGTGTATCTATGTGAAGTCTTTGTTGGAGAAAGTCTGTAATACTTAGGCTAGTACGTCTGACAGGATAAAGTCGAATTGCGGGTCCCAAATCATCGATCTCCACGTAGAATTGGTCATTGACTTATTGGGTGCCATCTACTTCCATACTCAATTTCAAGTTTCAACTCCTCCCAGGAGCCATCGAGGAGCTCTCAAGGGCTGCTCCAATGATCTGTCGCACCTGGGTAGGTTTTCTATGATATTTTCAGAGATCCCTCTCATTTCACAACTCTTTTCGTTTATTTTTCCTTTTTTTTCATGTGGTACCGACCCCCTTTCTGACACCCCTACTTAGGACCTATTCCATTGGACTCCTCTTTTCATCACAATCATAGTGATACCTATCATTTTTTAGCCTTGTTTTTCCATGGACCAACCCATCCCTTTTACCCACCTTTCTTTCCCACCTCTTCCTATGTTTTTCTCTCACTGTGGACAACACTCACAATCAAGACCTTGAAAACCACATATCTACCCACATTGAGTCCAAAATGGACCACCTGAAAGAGGAATTGAAGGACCTCAATTCCCACCTTGCTAGTAGCCTGAATCCCACCTTGAATCTCAAATTGACTCATTTTCTACCAAGGTCCTGGAAAAATTGCCCATTTATGGAATCCATTCCTCATCTGATCAACCTTTTAACCTCGAAGGAGGTATCACTTCCTCCAATTCCCAACAGCTTTAGTTCAACTCTTTTCATCATGATCTCCATCTTCCATGAGTGGAGGTGAACAAATTTGATGTCTCGGATCCCACTAG
This sequence comes from Picea mariana, assembly GCA_032191745.1. NCBI lineage: Eukaryota > Viridiplantae > Streptophyta > Pinopsida > Pinales > Pinaceae > Picea > Picea mariana. The sequence continues at coordinate 62,831 of JASDQU010011688.1, read as the reverse complement.
TTGGGTCACTCAAATGGAACACTACTTCTCCTTGCATGGAATCACTGATGACTTGGCCAAACTTTGTTACGATGTCCTCTATTTGGATTCTGAACATTGGAAATGGTGGCAATGGCATCACAAATCACACCAAGGCTATGTTGTTTGGACCTAATTTGTCATTGAACTTTATGACTGCTTTGACACTGATACACACTCCCTGGGCCGTCTAACCAAATTGAAACAATCAGGTATAATGAAAGAGTTTATAGCTACATTTGAATAATTAGATTTCATAACAGAGGGCATGTCTGATACTTTTTTGGGGGAATGCTTTATCAGTGGCCTCAAGGATGACATCTGAACCCAATTCCTCATGACTCACCACCATAATTGGTTGGAATCTACTCAACGTGCCAAGGAAGCTCAACAGGTTGTTTTTTTCCAACATCGCAAACCTTCTTTCCCTCTGTGCCCTCTCCCTTCCATTCTTTCCCGTCATCCCACCCCACTCAAGATCCAAAAATTAACCTGGAAAGAAATGGATGAATGCCAACTCAAAGGTCTTTTCTATAATTGTGATGAAATTTGTTTTCTGGGGCACAATTTTAAGGAACAAAAGTTGTTCAATTCCATCTCTGAGGATGTTGTTGAAGACGAGATCGAGGCTTCTCATGCAGCCAAGCTACTTGAGCCAACTCCTATCACTCTACCACATGATCCACCAGAAGCTGAATCAGTCATTTCCTCGAATGAACTCACTGGCTTCTCTGCTCCCAAAACCCTCAATTTAATGGGATACATTAAAAATTGGAAGGTCATCATCCTAATTGACAGTGATAGCACTCATAATTTCATTCATCGACACATTTCTCAAGAAACCCATTACTATATCCATGCAGTCAACAATTTTCAAATAATGATTGTGAATGGAGGTTCCATGAAATGTGGGGGGCGTTGTGAAAATATGCATCTCCAAATTGTCCAGTAAAACATGAAATCTCATATGTTCTCTATCAACATGGGTGGTTGTGACATTGTGTTAGGTGTAGAATGGTTACACACTCTCAGTCCCATCCTCATGAATCTTAAGGAATTGACCATGCAATTTCAAAAGGACGACCAACAATATAAGTTCCAAGGCACCACAAAAGGCTCCCCTAAGATCATGTTTAGATTGATTCCCACTTCTGAAATTTCCCTCCCCTTTCTATTTTCCCAACTTCTTTTTTCCATTTTTTCTCCCTCTTCTGTACTTGCCCTCATTCCCCTTTCTTTTCTCGTTTCTCTTTTCCCTTTCTAGTTACTATACTTAGCCATTTTTCAAAAAAACAATGGGTTCATGGGTTGGCAAACTCATAGATCCTCACCTCCACCCATATTCCCATATCACGAGTCCGACTGACCGCAGTGTTTTCTATACTTAGCCATTTTTACAACCGTGGGTTCATAGGTTCAAGCTTTCGTATTCCAAGTTCCGTGATATCCATTTTTCACCCAAGCACGCATGATCTACATTATGACCGTCAAACTTGCTGCAGATACCAAAATACCAAGTATCTAATTTTTCCTATTGAGTCCGACTGACCGTAGCGTAACACTTAGCCTATTTTCGATTGTTCGCAACCGTAGGTTTACGGGTTCCCGGGATGGCTGGTTCACAAAAGTTCCCAAATTCAAATTTCTCTCATCCGTCTCTGCCACCTTCATGCTTTTCCCAATACACATTTAGTATGGTTTAATGCTAATAAATGATCATGCAGGTTCCGTAAAAATCAATATTAATAAACGAAGGGATCGAGGGGATTTTCCATTAAGTTGCATTAAAGCATGATTTTCCAAAGGTTATACTATTGTTATCTCTCTCAAAGGATTCATTTCAAGTATTATCAAGTTAAAAGAACACTTTCATCAACCTATGGTAGCAACATGTTGACAAAAGTTATGCGATGATACTTTGAATATTTTTGGGCATGAAGAATAGAACTTTTAGTGGTCCAGAGCGTATTCTTACTATTCATCTCCTCCTGCTAAAAAGGAAGTGACCTGGATGTCAAGAATTGCACGCGCAGGGTGTGTCCCTGAAATATTCGACTGCAAAGAGCTGGTTGCATGGTGCGTTGAGAAATATGTATCGATTCAGTAGATTATTCAACTTCAAGACCATTCCCCCATATCTCTTTCATCACTAGTGTTTTGTAATATGGTGAAATTTCCAGAGCCAACACTTACATTCAAAGGAGAGGATTACAAAGATTTCCTGAAAAGACATGATAATGGCATGGACCTCTTGCCTGAGTTCTTGGAGAATCCCACAACTGTCCTAGAAGAAATTACCAGGATTTAGGTCGACTCATTTAAAAATCCCTTTTGAGAAATCACTTGGTTGTTTACCAGGATGACAGGCCAAGAAAGTACCACCACTATTTCCTGCATGATTCTTTAAATTTTATATTTTACAGTTAAAGAGAAAGCTATTTTGGATTGGGGAAAATGGATTTCCATTGAAATCTCCTCCCAATTGTCATAGTACAAGAAAGACAAGAAATTCTTCATGGCTTCTTATTTGGTCTTTGCGATAGCATATTGCTGTCAATTTCCAAAATTGTCTATCTGTAAGAGGGTGAACTATGAACTTGACCTAGTTACCTTTTGGTACCAAGAATTGTGGAGATACAAAGCTTGTTTGCATTTTTATGAAGTTTACAATGATTTCGTTTCATTTTTCAAAGAACTGTTGTTTGGACAATATACGCTCAGGATATCCAACCAGGCAAATAAATTATTGGATTTAAAAAGGGACGTTAGAGAAGATGGAAAATCACAATGTTCTAAGGATTTTATGCTCCAAGGAAAATCCCTCTTTTCTTCCATACCACGTATCTAATAAAATGTTTATCACAAAAGTGGCAAGGCAATATAATTTATGGATGCACTTTTTCCATGAGAAATGGAAAAAGCAATTCATACCCTTGCCTTGGAAAATTGGAGACTTTATATTCAGGAATATAAACAAAATTGATGAGTTTGTGGACCACTTCCACAATGTGAACCTGAAATATGCTGAAAGGATCAAGGGGTTTGACCCTAACAGAATTTTCATGGAACATATGCTGACATTCAGATTCAACAATTCATTTATTCATACTATTTTGAGTGAACAGGAAGATAACAACTTAGGCGCTCCTGCTCACAATGATGGTGATTTGAAAACAATACTTAGTGCTAATGAGTTTTACAAGAAGGAAGGAAAGGGTTATGTTGAGGGGTCCTAAATCCCTTTAACTCAACAACATGAACCAAACCTGCCACAGAGTCCCAATTAGACTCTACAGCATTTGATGGTGGAATGGTTCTCCAGATCTTTCGATCCAACCAATTTATCGATGGGATTTACGTAGTGATTTACAAGATATCTTCTTATGAAAGTTCCTCCTCTAGTTTAAACGTTCCTTTTTATTGTATTTTATTTTATTAGATGGGTCTGATAAAAAGATATGTGTTGGTATAAACCAGTTGGTAAAGGGGGGTTCTTAACTACTGAAGAAGGATGAGTTGGGGATAACCCTTATGATCAAGCATGCAGACAAAGATATTCACACCTGTGACAAGCCTAGTACTAATACGTTAACTTGTTGGTATTTCAATTATTGACTGAGATACAATTATCGAAATAAAACATACATGCAATAAAATGATGGGAAGAAAAATTGTTTCCTTAGCTCTAGCATTAATCACACATTACCACAACGATTTGCTTTCATCATTAGAAAAAAGAACTACAAAAATATTGAAACAACTAACTTATCAATAGATTCGGAAATTCTTACTCATTACAACATCCATTCATGAAATAAATTTGGAAGTAATTCCTCCTCAGGTCCAATCACACACGCCTTTGATGAAAAACAAAAGTTTGTCTCCGGTCCTAAACATGACTTCTCAATTAAGGTAGTTTAGAAATACTTCTTTACAATTCCAAAAATGAGGGTCTTTCCAAAAACCATCGACCTTTGCTAAAAGGTCAATCCTCTTATTTATAATGAATCATTAACTAAAAATAGCTACTACGAGTGCAATCTAAGTAAAAAAAAACATTGCCACGTGGCGCTTTCATCTCTCTGTCTTCTAAGAATCATCAAATAGTTTTACTGAAGTGTATGAATCTTCTCATACTCTGACCATTTGATGAAGAGTTCCTCGCATGTATTGGCATACGGAAACATGTGTTGGTCCATCGAGGCTGAAAGGATTTCTTTCACTTATACTACCCGTGCTCGGTACTTGACTATTTTGACACTTAACCACTGCAAAACTGCTTGCACCTTGATCAGACGCTCCATGAACTACCGTACTTGACCTGGCGCCATGCTCGCTAGCTTCGCTATCTCTGTTGTCCATGCCTAGTATTTTTCTGCATGTTGCTTGACTATGACATGCAGGTTGAAAAAGTCTTTGGGTGAGCTGAATTCTGGGAGGATGATGTCTTTCATCTCCCGATTAATATTTTCCCAGCTCTTTTCATAATAGACCCATTTCTCCTGAATCTCCCGCTGAGGTTCCTGGGCCATTTTCACCCAGTATTCGACCGCTTTCCTGATCTGATCTATGTTTTTTTCCCTTAGCACCTGAATGTCGTGCTCTTTGGCGCCTCGGCCCTTTTGAACCGTGTTGATGTAATCGATTCTTTCTACTGCTTGGTGAGCCTTCTCATACCACCTTTCTGCGTCATTTCAGGTCGCTAGTTCCATAAGGGTGTCTTCCTGGAAATAAGCTATACCTGGAGTGAAAAGGTGTCATTCATTTGTGAATTTGTCATAGGCATATTGAAACTCACTTCTCAAAAACACTGTGGCCTATGTGGATTCCTGATAGTATTTTTCCAATTGGCGTAGATGACCAACTCCTTAAGTGCAACAGCCAACTCCTTTTCATCTCTTCTTGCTCTATCCAATGTGGCATCTGTGATATCCATCCCTGCACTGATAATCTCGGAGGTCTTGGCATGTTATATGCTGAGCAGCTTCTTCTCCATAGTGATGAGGATCGAGCTGTCTAACATGAGCCTCCTCTTTTTAGTGGTCCTCTTTATGATGGCCTTTCTCTTCCTGTGATAGGGGATAGCGTGTATGTCGACAACCTCATCAACATGTTCAGGGATTTTTTGTTCTCCCCAGGTTAGATTTCAGGCTCTCAACCATATGTATCTATTCTAGGATTGGTTCTTGGACTTATTCTATATGTCCTGATGGCTCGACCTCCATTTGTTGTGCACCAATGGGTGAGGAATCGACCGAAATTGAAGAGTCAGGGATAGGTCTGCTACTTACTTGGTAATCGAATGTCGGTGTATCGATTTCTTGCTATGGAACTTCTTCTTTCTGACCTCATGATCCCAACTCATCCCTCAAGATGTCCATTGGGGCTCCCGAAATGTCGAGTAGATTAGTGTCTAATGAAATTTTGACCTCATGCTTGCTTTGCGGAAGGCTCTGAATTGGAGCATCGGGACCTAGGGTAGATACTCTCTCAGGTTCTTTTTCCTTTGTAATTTGCAATGGAGTCACCAGGGACACCTCTGAACTCTCCTCCCTCATCATCATATATGGTTATTAAGTCGAACAAGGGGTTAAGTACACTTGTCCTACCTAGTTTCCTCGCTATCTCAGGCTGGGTTGAAATCCCCCCTGGTGATATGATCTGTGGTGGTGGAACTTCATGGTTTCCTGGCCCGGTGATTTCTTCAAGATGTATTGGATCTAGGCCACTTGGCTCTACTATGCTTTCAATTGGGTCATCAATGGGAATCCTCGACATCTCTACCAGATCAGGGTCATTCTACAACTGATCAATGATTCTTTGTGCCCCTTCTAGAAAGATAAATCCCCTTCTTTGTGCCTCTGTAGTCTCCGTCGCTCTGATTTCTTCCCTGGCTTTGAGGGCCTCTTGAGCCGACTACTCTATTTTCTCCACATGTTCATCCATGCTCATGGCCTTGAACCTAGTCATATTTGGGTTGGCCATCCTCTGTACTACCTCCTCCCAATCCTGAGCGCATTATGTGAAAATTTCGTCCTCAAATTTATCATGCGCATATGGCCAACAGGATGATACCTGTGAAGCATGTTGGAGGACCATGCCTTTAGGGTCATGCTTACGGAATCAACCTATCAAGAACCTGAATTCAAGTTGGCTCAGCCCTTCTTGTTTTGCTTGACCAGTGTCCTTTACCAAGTAAAACCCCACATGGAAACCATAGGGTATGAAAGCCTGCTTCTTTTCCTTGACTAGTGTGGCATTATAGCCCTACAGGATAGTTTGATAGCATATTTCTCCCACAATGAGCCGGTCTGGGATGTGAGCGGGTAGTAGATGTGGCGCTCTGGTGGCCCAAAACACCCTGATATAGGTTGAGCGTTCATCTAAATACCAGTGACCTACCTTCACTACCATTTTCTTGGCTGCTGTGGATAATATTGGGATATCCTTTTTAAATATAATAAAATGAATACGAGCAATAAATTCATCACAAATGAGCACATAGGATATTTGTACATGTTCTCCCAGAGTATGCTAAAATAAACTTGAATAGGGAGCTCCACAACATGCCAGCTTAAATTCATGCTGACGAAGACGTTTCTCGCATAGATAACATCGAGCAAGTACGAGGCCATGTGGAAAGTGGGTGCTTCCCCTTCTTTCGGTGTCTAAGCCTGTTGTACACAGGTGCTCAATTGTTTGGAAATTATCGCTCCCCAGTTGAAGCTTCTTCCGGAGATTGCCACACTGTATGCCAAGGGCATTCATGCTTCTGTAAACTTGGAACAGTCCTTCTTTCCATATAGTCAACAGATGAGAGCCATCAAGTAAATGTATGTCTCCCTCAGGTTGACTGTCCCATACTAGCCATAGATCCGGTTTGTAAAATTTTTGTCCTCCTTCCACCACGAGGCCATCAACTGGCCGGTGTCGTATAATTCCTAGAAATTCACCAAGAAGTTTGTGTTTATCTGCTCCTCTGGGTCTCTAATCTTGTAGTGATTTTGGACTTCTGTCGGGAGGAAAAATATGACACACCCGTCATTCTCATTGTTGTTCAAGAACTTCTGCACGTTTGTGTGGTTGATTAGCCACTTCAAAACTTCTATTCAAGGGAAAATCGGGGTTTTGATTGCTACCATGTGAAAATATGACCGTTGGATATTTGGGAATACCTGGTCATCGAGCTCCCTTACATCCATGTCGCTATGTGGGATACACTTCGGGTACTCCTCCCGGTTGATTTTGTTGAAAAGGTCCCCCCACTGTGGGAGCATTACTTTGGATTCGGTGCTTTCTTTTGTATCATTGAAGATCAGAGGTTGGACAAAGGCTTTCTTTCTTGAGGTTTTTATGTCCGGCTCTACCCTGGGAGTGTACTCCAACTGCCTCACAGTACCAAGAGAAGAACCTTCACCTGTTTCAACTTCATTTATCTTGGGTGCCCTTGGCGAGTGTCTGGTGGTTGGATTTCTCGGTGGCATTTTACCTACAACTATATTATAGTTAGAGACCGTGTAAGAAATTAAATGCATATATAAATCATGACCGTCGAATTGACAAACTTGAACACATACCATTGCTGCTTGTTTAACCAGGTTTTGATAATTTGAGGATTAGCACAGTCTCGAGATGCTTTCTTTGCTTCTTTGGATGCTCTAGAATTTGAACTTGTGCACAGAATGAAATTGTTCAAGGTCGTTCTAGATATTTAAACATGGATGAAATTACCTTGTCGCATCAACCATTCAATTTGGGTTATGAGTGTAGTTCTATTAAATCTTTTGCCAAACCTTCAAAGACGTTTAAAATTAAATTTGATTGTAGGTTGACGGCATGGGCGCGGGTTGTAACATGGCCTATTGGTGATTTCAAATCATTGTTTTTCAATCGATGCACAGGGTAGAAACACATGTGGGATGAAGCATTAACTAGTTTATTGAATACCAAAATCTGATCGTATCTTGTGTCAAAAACATTCCATCGTTTCGTTAGTCCAGCTGGTGAGTCGGGGGTCGGGGTTCTTCTTTGAACAATTTTTGTTGATATCTTCTTGCAAAATCTCCAATGTCAAATGATCATTCTGTAATGAGATGACATGGCAAGGCTGACCTAGAGGTGTGACTAAGACACAGGAAACCTTAAGATGACTCGATACGAAACTAGGTCATATGACACCCTTACGTGATAAAGACATGTGGAACTTGAGACCAACATCTTCAATTACTCGTGTTAATCAAAATAGAGACTTTCTTTAAGATACACGTTCTAAAACTTGATCCTATCTTTCAGATGCCGAAAAGTATCAAGGATCGGCGATCGACGATAAACCTACCCAAGTGCTCCTAGATCGAATCTCTCGAAAAAGTCCCAATCCCAAAAATGTATCGGGGATTTGTGATCGGCGATATGCTTAGCACAGACAAAACGGTTGTTTTAACCCTTATATATTTCCCTGACCCTGAGAAAGTGCATCGATCATCAACTATCGCTTGAAACTTCGTGGAGAATAAATCACGCAAACTAACTCCACCTTCTGCTGATGTCGATGGTGCATCGACGATCGACGATCGACGATTAGTGTAACTGTGTGGCCACTTATCTGCTTGAATTTTATTGATGTCGAACACAAGCGCGTTAGGTCCAAAGTTAGATACATATTATTAGTTAGGATGTCAAGTTATTTTCGACACAAGGTTTCATATAACAAGTTCAAACACTCTGAATTTATTGTTAAGAGTCATGAAAACAAAACAAAATAAACCATCCCCCCATGTGAACTGAATTTATACAGTAAAAGAAAACAAGTTGTACCCAAAAAGTGATAAAATTTCATAAGGCTTTTAGGGTGTGTTGAGAAATCAACAAATGGCGATTTACTGGGAGAAAACAAAATCTTTGTTCCTTCCCCGGTCTTAGTTGATGCAGAAGTTGGTTAAGTACCTAAATGGTTTTTCTTTTATCAGAGTCTCTCCTATTCTTGCATTTATAATTCCCCCGGTTCATGACTCCAGGTCTTGCCATGGGGTTTAAACCTTTATTCCACCTTCATTCCTCTTGACCATGACCCATGCCCCATTTTGACAAGAGTCGAGTAAATAATTCACTGGCACCATGCCTTTTAGTTATCATTATTTACTTGTTGCGGTGTTGCTTCGCTGCCAGTGAGTGTCCATAGCCCCAACAGAGTCACCCCGATGTCACAGACCTTGCTCCGTTGCCAGTGAGCGTCCATAGTCCTGGCAGAGTTATCTTCATACCCTCTCTGACTTCATGCTCATTTGATATAATTGATTTATTTTCGGCAGAGATGCCCTGAGCGAGTGGGAGAGTAGGACGTTTGTTATCTACAAGATGAGATGATTAAGGTGAAATTTTCCCTAGCTCTGTCTTGAGGTACATGTGGTCCTTTCCAAATTACCATCTTTCCCTTTAGGTTTTACCAGACCACCAGGCGGACACTTCATTGCTTTCCAAGGTTGTTTATTCGCAAAGATTAGATACAAAACTCTTTTCAGAAAACACAGTTTGCCCAATGTTTATTGTGTTGCATGTAAGCATGAGTCATGAACAGAGTTTGGTACACCGTATTGATTAAGGTCAACCAATGCCTTGCGAAACACAACCTTAAAGCAAAAAAATACCACACAAAAGAAAATCAGAAATAAAGGACTCCGCAATCAGCCTACCTAACACCTACAAAATAAAATAACATGAAAACACACACATTTGTTTTTTTAACAGAAATATTGTTTTAGGGCTTGGCCATTCACCGGGACGACATCGATTCCCCCCCTAAGATTTTTCAACTGATATGTGCCTACCCCAAGTTTCTTGGCTACCTGGAAAGGTCCGAGCCATAGATTCTGAAACTTTGAATGTTTTTCCTTTGGTTCATTTGCTCTATCCCATTTCAGGAATAATTCTCCTACTTCAAAACTCTTCTCTCTCGCCTTCTT